>JAVCKT010026865.1:0-57977 GCA_032273925.1 Rhynchotus rufescens | reverse complement strand
TGGAGATCTGCAAACGAAGAGTTAATATGTATGACACAGTGAATCAGATTAAGAGCCCATTCACAACACATGTTGCTCCTAATACAAGCACAAACCTGACGATGAGCTTTAACAACCAGCTCAATACAGTACACAATCAGGTAGGTATATCATCCTTTAGCTGTGCTACAGAAATTTAAGAAATGGAACAGTGTAAGCCTTCAGGCCACATTTTGTTCAGCGAAGTAACTCAGGCAAAGTCAGTTATTTTGTATTGAGGCTTAGACAGTTGAGCAAAGTTTGGGCCTATCCTAATCGTATATGCTATACTATATACTGATATACAGTATATTCTATATACTGTTACAGTCATGTTGATACAACCTGACTGGCCATGTATTATCACTAAATGAAAGATTTTTTTTTTGTTCAAATCTGCAAACACTGTGATGGCTTTTAAACGTTTTGTTTAACAACTCTAATGCAGTTGGCGCAGTTCATGTGTTTTCTCCAAAGCTGTCTCTTGTTTTTTATCTTCAACCTTTTCTTGGTGCTTAGTTCAAAGTATAATCCTGATAGTTTCTGTTCTTTGTTTTCTAACAAGTATGAGGGTCACATCTGAGTCTGAATATGTATATTTTTTTCTCTAGGCCAGTGTTTTGGCCTCCAATTCTACTGCTGCTGCTGCTACTCTTTCCCTGGCAAACTCAGATGTCTCGCTTCTGAACTATCAGTCTGCTCTGTATCCATCATCTGCAGCACCAGTTGCAGGAGTGGCACAACAGAGTGTTTCCTTGCAACCTGGAACCACCCAGATCTGCACCCAGACTGACCCATTCCAGCAGACATTCATAGTCTGTCCTCCTGCTTTTCAAAGTAAGTGAGAAACACCTTGTGGAACTGTCGTTTCAATCTGATAAAAAGGAGATGTGATCTGGACTACATTGAGAACTACAAGAGACCACCCTCTGTGTGTCATGCTGTAGTCTTGCATCAGGTATGAGTGCAAAATCAGGTCAGATGTGTGTAGACAATTTGGTTCTCTTCCACATCATGCTTGAACAGGTGACAGTATCTTGCCTGCCTAGGTTGCAGTGTTCATCCAGTTGCTCAACCAGTTTTTCCCCCCAAACTGAACACAACAGCATTCCTCAGAAAGCGATGAATAGAAGAGTGATACCTATCTGAACAAGAAAGTGTGTGCTAAATTTTGAATGTAAAGAGTGAATATCTGCTCTTCGAGTTTCAATTTACAAGCAGGGCTGTAGTTGTGTAGTTTTCTAGAAAGTAGTAAACAATCCCAGATTGCACCTAATAAAGACAGCGTGAGCATATCTGTGTTAATCCAAGAAAGCTCTATTGTTTACATGTTTATCTGGATTGTGTTAGTTTGGACAGTTTTATGTGAAACAGGAATTGATAGTATAAGATTTGTACTTAGCTTCAAGTAACATAGTGCTAGATGTCTGAATGTGAATGGCTTCTATCTGGAAACAAGACTGCAGACCTGAACACATCCAAGTGTTGGAGGACTGATTGTCCATCATTGTGCTTTGGCGTTTGGGAACTGCAGGTGTATTTATTAGCGGCTTTTGTCAAGGGAATGGCTCTTCTTTTTATCTGACCTTGTCTTCCATCCTTCCTGATTATCTAGTAGGAATTTGATTTTGGGGTGGGGAGGAAGCAGGGGCTGGAGAGAGGAAGAATAATAAAGCATCTTAACTATAATTTGTTTTCCCCCTAACAGCTGGACTTCAGGCAACTACAAAGCACTCTGGGTTCCCTGTAAGGATGGAGAATGCTGTCCCAATTGTACCACAAGCACCTGCAGCGCAGCCACTGCAGATCCAGTCTGGAGTTCTTACACAGGTAAAAAAGAGAGAAAAAAAAAAAGAAAAAGAAAAAGAGGGGGTAGGAAGGGGGGTCAGTGCGGGGACAGCAATAATCAGCCAAACAGAAAACCCTGTGGTCTTAACTGCAGTCCCTACACCATCCAGGAGAATCTGACATCCACTCTGGTGCTGGGGGTGAGTGCAGAGCGGTTCTCAGAACACTCTGAAAGGTTTGCAGGTGTATATTCCCGTAGAGGTGACAGTGTACATTTTTGCCTGCCTTTTAAAATTTAAAAAATGCCAGAAGTGGCAATATTATTCATGTTATAGTCTCACCTGTGCAGACCTTACACTAAGAATCTAGTTTTTAATTAGATATTTGATGGATTAATACATATTTTGGTAATTTCGTCACATATAACCGTGCTCTTTAATGTTACAAAAGACCTGTGGTGCCTTGTGTTAAATTCCTTCTTTTATCTCTTTCCAAGAGTACTGTACCTGATTTGAAGGTACAATATTGAATGCTGTGTCCTGCTCAGGGTGAAGGTTGTGTTACAGCTTTGTGCAGTGTATGTAAGAGATTGTGTAAATTCCTCTCAGGAGCTCGTTCTGAGCAAAGTACCATAATACTTGAAGACTAGCTTGTTTTCATTTTTTTTTTAACTGTGCCATTGGAAAGACTGTGTTCCCAAATCCCTTGTTTCCCGAGTTCCCCTCAAGGATATGTGATTTCTTAGAGGAACATGCCCAGAGGGCCAGAGTATTGGTTTCATTGCATCCATTATGATACTGCAATCTGCTCAAGCACCATAAAATGCCAGTGTGGTGAAACCCTTTCTGGCCCTATTGCTGACCCCACTTACCTGCCTCGGTACCTTTGTTTCACTCACTGCCTGATCTACATTTCAGGGAAGCTGTACACCACTAATGGTAGCAACTCTTCATCCTCAAGTAGCCACCATCACGCCGCAGTATGCGGTGCCCTTTACTCTGAACTGCGCAGCCGGCCGGCCAGCGCTAGTAGAACAGACGGCTGCAGTACTGGTAATTGCCTCCTTGATTGTGTTCACTAACTGAGTTTTTGTTTTAACTTAGACTTGCAGAGGGCATGGAAGCATGTGCCATCTTGTGGCTGTGTTCTTGCTACATCTTAATGTCTTGTTGTTTTCCTCCCCAACATTGCTGAAGCACTGTCTGACTCTGATGTTTAGTGTGGCTCTGTAAAGAATCCAGATCCATTGACTATTATTTTTTACTAGCCTAGTATTATAAAGCTCTTCTAAGCTAGACTATAGAAGAGTTATAATTGTTGGTGTTCTTCGCTTACTATCCCATCTTTGCCTTTGGGTTATTAAATGCAGAGGAATCGGCCTCTAGCTTGACTCTGCTACAGGCACCTGGATGGCCAGAATTTGAACTACTTGACAAGTTAGCTACATATTTTGTTCTAAACACATATAAATCTTCTTTGCATGTAGAAACATTTCATGTCATTAAGCACAGGCTTAATCTCCAATAATAGCAATTTTTTTAGTTTATTGTTTAGCAGTTGATTTCTCAGTCTCTGTTGACATTGACAGTATTTTTTTTGCCTTCATTTATAGTCAATCACAGGTAGCTTGCTTCATCTAGACAAAGATACTGTTCTTCCTAGATACTTTCAGTTCTTACTGTATTTCTTGGTTGAAATTAAAGATGAACTCTAGTTTCTAAAATAGCTAGTTCTCATTCAAACAATTAAAAGGATGGGGGTGGCAATAAACACAGCTTTTAAAAAAAGTGTATGTTTTCAAAATTATCCTCTTCTGTATTCATCTGGCACCTGCCTCAGAACAGCTTTGCAAGTGCCACAAAGAAGTCATTGTAAAACTCCAGAATCAGATCAGTGAAGCTTATGAAAACATGGCAGTGCACTTAAGTACTGGTATCCTCACGTGTCTTTCAAAGCACATTCCATTTCTTATGTGATCCATTTTGTTTCTTGTGGCTTTAAAGTGGTAGTTTCAGTGTCATTTTCTTCTAAGATGGAAACCTCTCCTGAAGTGGAATTTGCTCGAGCCATACCGGATGAGGATGGGATTAAAACCCACTCATTTCAGTTCTTTTGAACCAAGTTAACCTCTCCCTGTTGCTGAGGTCAGGAGGGCAGGAGAATGGGTTCTCCTGGGTCACAATTCCCAGCTAAAAAGACCCAGGGATGTATCTCCTTTCCTCCTCATGAATTTTGATTGCTGAAAGGTTGGAACTTAGGCTCTGAAAATGGCAAGGGTGACTGTAGCAGAGCTTGGGGCACAAGTGAGTTGTTAGTGATGTTTTGAAAAGTGTATTTGGGCTTTCGATTCAACAGGCAAATTAGCTCTGTTGTCCTGTGCATGTGCAGCGGGTCTGACATTGAGCTCCCCTGTGCAGCAACGGGAGATCAGAGCCAGCTGTCCCTAAACGATGTGCCTGGATTCTGAGTTTATATAACAGCATTTTGTTCTATGGAGAACTTACTATTTCTGTTTGGATTCTGGGAGCCTTTGGCGTGAATTCGCTCACCTTTAGTGCTTCCAACACTTCTCCCCTGCTGCTTCCCCTGAGTTTGCATTAGCCATTTGCTAAGCTTTGCGTATTTTTGTCCTTCCTCTGTCAAAACAGTTCGTCGCTTGGAAGGCCCGGTTTCTGACTCCCGTTGGGAATTTAGATCTTGCTGTATTAAACTCTCTGCTTTGTCTTGTGCAGGTGTTGGCTTTTGGAAAGACGCATGGTGTGACTTTTAACATATTTCTCTTTTTTATTTGTTTATTATTATTATTCCGCTTATGTTGGCAGAGGTTTTAGCAGTTCTCTGCTTTGAAGGCCTCTTGTTTTGGAACCAGTTTTTGTAATAAGTAGATCTGTTACTTGCAGAAATATTTTGTTTAAGACAGTGAGTGTTTATAGTTTTGCAATTTAAACTGCAAGAAAGAGTCTTATGTGTTCAAAATCATAGAAATATTGTACTGCAGAAATTTTTGTTTGTTTTTCCCCAGGAAATGTTGCATTTCATTAATTTGTAGAGGAAAGTTAGTTACCTTAATTAACTGAAACTAGTTTTATGCATCTATTGGGTAACCAAACAAGTCTCTCGATGCACCATTTCTTAATGTACTGATTACCTTTTCTCCCTCAGTGATTTAATTAGCTTGAGTGAATTTTTGTAGTAATAACATTGTCTCAGCTATGTTGAGCTGAATCCTGTAAGCCAAAAAAGCAGAAAAAACTAAATTGGCCTCATATTCTAGAAGGCTTCATCAGGGCAGTGCGCATAAAGTTACATGAAAAACATTCCTCAACACTCTAGTGTGCCTGGCATGTAGGCTAATCTTGTCTCCTCTTTTTCAGGCACTCTTTCTGCAGTACAATATTAACACCATCCTCTTCCCTGGGTGACATCTGTGACACAAAAACTTAGCAAAGTGCTAGGGGAAGCTTCTTTCTCTGGTTTTCCTGTTCTCTTGCTGGGCTGAGGCTGTCTGAGGAAATGCTGTGGTGCATCTTTATCTCTGCAAGTTAACAATCTACTCGAGTGAATTTATTGCTTGGAACAAGTCTCTTTTCTCCCCATCTGTAGGAACTGAAATCTAGTGAATCTGTTTCCTCTGTTTGCTGTTTTGCAGCAGGCCTGGCCTGGGGGAACCCAGCAGATACTGCTTCCTTCCACGTGGCAGCAACTCCCGGGGGTTGCTCTGCACAACTCCGTTCAGCCGGCGGCGGTGATTCCCGAGGCGATCGGCAGCAGCCAGCAGTTGGCCGACTGGAGGTAGGCGCAGCGCGGGGCGGCTTCTGTGTCCCCTACGAGTGTGAGCAATACAGTGTGCAGTGCACGGAATTTTTCTCTGCCCTTCAGAACTGCAAGGCAGCTTTATGCAGCTGGGTGCAGCTTGCAGTGCCTGCAGCGTAGTCATGGGGTCTGAGTCTCTCTTTTTTTTCCCCTTCCTGCCCCAGGAATGCGCACTCCCATGGAAATCAGTACAGCGCGCTCATGCAACAGCCATCGCTGCTGACCAACCACGTGACTTTAGCTACAACACAGCCCCTGAATGTTGGAGTGGCTCATGTTGTGAGGCAGCAGCAAAGCAGCAATGTTCCAGCAAAGAAGAACAAACAGCCAGCACCAAGCTCAGCCAAGTAAGCAAGCTGCATTAGGAGTGTGACTGACCAAGTGCTTTATTGGTCGTAGGGAGGTTTTACACATTCAGAGCCTGTTGGTGCTGTACAGTGCAAGTCGCAGAACTGAAATCTGACTAACGGGGTGGCAGGACAGTGCAGATCAGTCCTGTTCTGAGCATCACTGGCTGCATGGATCCTGTCTGGGATGTGTAGGAATTTAGTTCCATGAAGAAATCTGCACAGAAGTTCTCGTTGTGTGTTTCAAGATGTTTCTTTTTGTCTGTGTGCTCTGGAGCCTGGCTATTCTTAATGCTGCTGATGCTGTGTGTCCCATACTGCTGACCTCTAGCTGAATACTGCCTTGTTTTTCTCCAGGCCCAGCTCAACTCTAGAGACTGTGCCCTCCCAAGTTTACTCGCTCATTGGAAGCAGTCCTCTGCGTTCCACCTCTTCTTCCTCCAATGTCCATGTCCCAGTGCAGGAGCAGCACCAGCCCATTGTTATCCCAGACACTCCAAGCCCTCCTGTCAGTGTCATCACCATTCGCAGCGACACTGATGAAGAGGAGGACAGCAAATACAAACCTGCCAGGTAGGAAGTTCATTTAGGAAGCCTGTATCGGTTTGTCTTGAGCTCAGTCCAGGTAGGAGATTGGAGAGCACTATATGCAGAGCTCTGACTATACTAAAAACACTGCACAAGACAGGGAATTCTGTATCCTGTCCACTGTGGTGTTTGTTTTTCTGCTAACTAGAATCTGATCCGTAAAGTAGGAGGGTGTGAGATACCACAGGGAGAACTCCATATGTCTTGTGAGAAAAGCTGAAATGTTTCTGCGTTTTTGTTGTTGTTTTTTTCCTGCAGTTTGGGCATGAAGCAGAGATCCAATGTCATCAGCTACGTTACTGTTAATGACTCCCCTGATTCCGACTCCTCCCTGAACAGCCCCTATGCCACAGACCCACTCTCCTCTCTCAGGAGTACCAGTGGTGTCCTGGAGCTGCCCAGCAGGGGAGCAGCTGATAGCTCCAGCTCTCGAACTATCATTGTGCCACCGCTGAAAACACAGCTTAATGACTGCGTTGTAGCTACCCAGGCTTCAGGTAGGTTATGTTCTCACAGGTTGCTCTGTAATGTTTGCCACAGATGCTGTCTTACTCCTGACAATTTTGGACAATTTGCATTAGCTTTTCAGCATCTTCAGGTTTTGCAGCTGATGTTCTGAGATCATGAACTTTGATGTTTTCAGATTCACTGGTACATTACCTTTCAGGTATGTGCTAGGCTGTATTTACAAATAAATTCCCATTGTTAAAATTCTCATGGATTTCTTCTTCAATCAGATTTTGAATTGTAGTCAAAGAAACAGCTCTGTCATAGAAATAGCTCCTGTGTATTCTTGAGTTAGAAGCTGGTTATCACTGCGCATGGGGAAGAACGGGCTAATCTGTTGAAATCTTTCAGGCATCCTGAGCAGTACCAGTAAGACCAAGCCAGTGGCCTCCGTGAGCGGGCAGTCGTCAGGCTGCTGCATAACACCTACCGGGTACCGACCGCATCGCGTGGTGACGAACGGCGTGCAGCCTCTCAATCTCAGCCAGGTAAGTGTTGTGTTCAGGACCTGCCTGTGCACGCTGGAGTCCCAGGTGTAGCCCGTCAGGAGGGAGAGTAATCTGACTCAGTGTAACTACAGTTAACCCTTCTTGAATTCACTTGAGGGTATCACAGAGCTGCAGGTGTCTTGACTTCATGGAAGGGAGGATCTGACAGAAGTGGCAATCAGTCCTGCAACTAGAATACAGGTGTTGATCGGGAGGCTCTGGCGGAACCCTTCCTCACTCTGCTCCTCTCCACTGGGCTTTATACTGAGGACACCTGCTAACTTTGTTTACTTCTTTGCAGAACCAGCAAACGACGGTGCTGGCCTCACAGGAGAGAAGTGGAAATGCAGTCCCACGTAGGCAGCAGGCTTACGTGGCTCCCCTCACATCAACTATTTCTCAGGCTCCCTACACGTTTCAGCACAGCAGCCCAGTGCATCCCCATCTGGCAGCAGCAACGGCAAACGCGCATCTGTCCAGCCAGCCGCACATGTACACTTACGCTCCCACCAGTGCTGCGACGCTGGGCTCCACCACGTCCATCGCGCATCTCTTCTCCCCTCAGGGCTCCTCACGGCACACCACATACGCTGCCCACCCCAGCACGCTTGTCCATCAGGTCCCTGTGAGCGTTGGTCCCAGTCTGCTGACCTCCGCAAATGTCCCGCCTGCCCAGTACCAACACCAGTTTGCTCCCCAGTCCTATATTGGTGCTTCCAGAGGATCTGCTATTTACACTGGATATCCACTGAGTCCTACAAAGATCAACCAGTACTCGTACTTGTAGATCCCAGTAGAGCACTGTCCTGCAATAGGCCACAGAGTTGTGAAGAGGATTTCAGGTGTACCTTTACCTGGTGGTGACTGCCCGGTGTTTGTTTCTCCCTGATCTGGTTGTGTCTTGTTCACAAATGTCTCACGAGCTCAGTCACCAACTGAGCAGCATGCTTTGTTACCGGTATGGGGGTTGCTAATTAAGTTTTTAAGATTTTACTTACTTTTTATAGATGCTTTTAAAAAAAAATTCATGTTCCCATTTATTTAAAATTGTTCTGTTACGCTAATCAAAAGGGTAAAGAAAAATCAGTGTCTTGAAATATTCTGACAATTTTTTTTTTAACTTAGCTTAATTTAAACAAAAAAACTAGCAGGTTATATTTTAGCAGCTTGCACAAATCCATGTTGCCACTCAAAATATAATGCATATTTTTCTCAGAACATTGCTAGGGCAGTTTTAAAATCAAGTTTAATATTTTAACATTTGTTCTGTATTTTCACTTTCTCTCTAACAAATTGCTGGTTCTGCAAAAGGCATTACATCTCTTTATGTGTTACTGTTAGGATTTTTGTTTACCTCTCTACTCTGTTTAAGGACTGATAGAGGCAGCTGCCTTGTGCTAGTAACAAATATTCAGGAGTCTGTGTAAACCCTGAAATCTGTTTTGTTTTCTTGAAAATTCTGTGTTTCTACATCACAGCTGAATTCCAATCATTGCATCTTTTAAGTGTTTCAAACTATATTCAAGATCTCACTGTGTAACAGAACTCAGCTTTGCGAGGAGGCCGTATTCCTCAATGAGAGTGAAAGGCTGCACTGGCCGAAATTCGGCCTCTGCAGTGTGATAGATGCTGGTCCTATACTGGAGCTGGAATCTTTCATGAAAGCACAGGGCTTTCCTTTGTTCATTTTTTTTTCTTAATATTTTTTCTTCATACGATTAATTTAGGAGGGAGTTGAGCAATTGAAATACAATGAAACATCACTGTATTGATGTGTACAGCTTTTTATACTCCTGTGAGCGTATCCTCCTGGATATGTCAACAGCTTCTTTAAAGCGCTCTTATTAAGACTTGTATACAGTACTTGCATGTAGGAATTGCAAAAAAAAAAAAAGAAAAAAAAGGAAAAAAATCAGATTTTAAAGTTTATTACTGAATTTAAAACTATTTTAGAAGTTTTGTATTGGTGGTGTTTTAATATTTTACATAAAATGAAATATGTACATATTGATTAGAAAATATAACAAGCAAAACTTCCTGCTAACCCCAAATGTTCTGTCTTTGTAATCAAAATGTGTAGTGATTATACTTGAACTCTGTACTTAGTGTTTGTCTAATTCTTAAACGTTCCTGGGGATGGAGTTGATGTATTCTTTGTATTTAAACCAAAATGAATTGATACATGTTGGAATGTATGTGATATAATGCAATGGTTAGAGCTCATCACTGTAGCACTGAGAGAGGAGTAGAGCTTCACGAGAGAAAAGGAAACCTTCTGATTTGTTTTGCACAGGTATGTGTGATGAAGAGTTGTTTGGTGTGTCCCCTTATTGTAGTGCCTTAAATGATGATGTAGTGTGACTAGAGTTTACAGTGAGCTTGCCTTATGAGGGACCAGCAAGCCCCCGTCAAATTGAAGCAATCCACTAAGCTTATCACAGCAAGAAGAGCAGTATGTTGCATAGGTGCGTTGTTCTCAGTTTTAATGCTGTCATAAAAAGCTACATTTTTGTTTGGAGTGAAGCGATGTTCCCCTAAAGCTTTTCCTTGAAATGGCACATGTACTGTTAGATGTCTGTCAGTGCATTTCGAATAGGGTAGTGCTGGGAATGCATTGGAATGTTTAGTCTAATATTGCAGAAGTGATTAAATATGTGCAATCACTTTTTACTAGATTAGTATGGCGTTATCTTCCCCCATGTTAATAGCAGACATTTCTTGTAAAATATTTCTAGCTCGGTAATAGAATATTTATACCAAAGAGAGCCTGCTGTAAAGCACATGATACCATTTTAAAAGTTCTGTAAGGCAACTGCTACTGTGGAGTTGCTGGGAAGGTTTGTCAGCTGCAGCGCTAGCTGGTGCTCAGAGGAAATGAGCAGTTTGGAGAATCAGTGCAGTTTTTAAACTAAACTTTGTTTTCTTGGTCCCCTGTACTATGTCAGTATGTAGATGAGTATCTTGTCCAAAAGGAAAATAAACTGTCTCGAGCAGTAACGTACTGCAGCAATAAGAGGTTTTGGTAACCTTGAAACCCAGTTTATGCTCCGTCCAGGTGGGAACAGGCCAGTTCTCTGACTCGTGTCTGGCAAGAGGTGCAAAATCCTGTTCTGAAATTCCACATTATTAATAGGGGAAGGTGTGGACGGAATCTGGAGCTGAGGAACTGCTAAAGCTTTGCATCTCTCTCACTAGAGGGAACAAGGACTTTGGAGCTGGACGCTGGTGTTAGTGACATGTTGTTCAGTGTATTTTTAGTCAGAGCATTTCTGTAAATGTGAGGATATCTAGCTAATCTCGGTATTTCACATCACTGGTGTAAGTGATACTGTTGGTTGCTGTGAGCACTTTCCTGCTATTCCATACTACATTGCTTGTGTTCAGTACTTTACCTTGAGATACCTCTTGGGTACAGAGTTGTGCCTTTCCATCAGAAGGCAAAGAAATTCCAAATCCTGGGTTTCAGAAAAGTAAAGACCTCTAGCAAAACATGCTAGTAGGTTGGAGGAAAACTCCCCTCCACTCTCCCAAAGCAGAGGAAGACTAAAATGCCTTTCTGGCTTTAGATGCCCTTACCTGTAAACCAGCCGAGCGTATTTGACCTGGTGTCATGCCAGGAAGTGTTATAGATGAGATGGAACACTCCATTTGAAAAGTCTTTGGTTGCCCTGAAGTTCCCTGGTGATACACAGCATAAAATAAGCCAACAAACTGCCCCCGATCAGGGCCAGGTTTCCGTCCGCAGTGTGAGGGATCTGAGCCCGGCCCTGTGCGTGTCGCGTGATTTGGCTGCTGCTGGCCTGCTCTAAGGGATGCAGCCCTTCTTCCCATGCATACCCAGGTCCTTTCAAAACAGGTTTAAAGATCAAGTGTCCTCGTCATCAGAGCCATTGCACAGATTTTGTTAAGCAACTTGCTATCTCTGGATAGAAATTAAAGTCCTCTTTAACTCCTCTCATTTTTCCCAAGTTGTTCACCACAGATGCAGCTTGGGGCTCGCTTTTTGAGTTTCCATGGCCGTAGTCCCATCTGGACTCGTACGAGCTGCGCTGCTCAGCCGGAGCCGTTTGGCTCCGCGAGCTGCAGCAGCCCCTGCAGAGGCCACATCCCGAGGCTCCCCTGTGCACCCGGGTCATGGGATGCACCCATCCCCTTTGGGACGTGAAACTAAATTGCTTCTCAATGACAGGATTGGCACAGCCCTGCTTTCTGTTTTATTTAAGCTTCTGAATGGTGCCGCATGTCCACATGGTTGTTTGTTGCTAAACTTTATATAATGTGTGATTTCAGATTCGGCTTGAAATATATCTATCTCACTACATGTAGCAGTACATTATATGTAATGTTAGTATTTCTGCTTGAATCCTTGATATTGCAATGGAATTCCTACTTTATTAAATGTATTTGATATGCTAGTTACTGTGTAAAATTTAACTTTCTTTTATGGTTGTGCTCTTCCTTTTTACAGGCCGCTAGATACAGGTAGTTTCTGACGATTACTGATCTATGTTTGTATTGCTGATGTACTTAGGGGGTATGTAAAAATCATTTTAACAAAAGAAATAGATATTTAAAATTTAATACTAACTATATGGGAAAAGGGTCCATCGTGAAAACATAGTTTATCTTTGGATTCAATGTTTGTCTTTGGTTTTACAAAGTAGCTTGTATTTTAAGTATTTTCTACATAATATGGTAAAAATGTAGAACAATTGCAATGCATCAATAAAAAGGGTTAATTTTCTGTACTCTATTCATTTGGTCACTCACTCTGTTAAAGGGGATGGGCAAAGGGATTTTGGCTTATCTATGATGAAATGTGAGCACCAGCTGCTGGTTCCTGCTGCTCGGGGTCCGCACGGGCTCTCAGCAAACTGCTGCCAGCGGCTCGCAAGGCCAGCAGCATCGGGGCCATCCTGAGCTTGGGAAAACAGGAATTTCTTTGCAGTTCTGTGTATGTCCATAGGCCCTTGTGCAACCCCCACGGGTGCTCGGCCTGCTGCTCGGCTCCGTGTCCCTGCACCGGGACCCGCAGGTCGCTCGCCCGGGTGCTGCTGCCTCTGCTCCCGCAGGACCCTGGGCAGGAGCGGCGTGTGGACCCCTCTGCCCTTCCCCAACTCCCCTTCCCGGCACGTGGCGCCCTGGTGAGGACCTGACCGGGGCTGTGGAGCTCAAGGTGCCCCAAGCCCAGGCCTGAGCCCAAGGCAGCAGCCTCGTGCGCAGCGCGGCCTGGGCGCCACAGGCACCACAGGCTCTGCTGCTGACCCGGGACGCGGGGCCGGGCTCTGCCCTGGGGCAGGTGGGCGCCCTGCAGTGCTGAGCCCACCCCCTCCCTCTCCCTGCCCCTCGGGTGCTGCCCTCACCCTGCCCTGCGCTCCCCCTTGCCGGCCACCTCGCACATCCTCGGGCTCGTGCTCCGAGGCCGAAGGGGTTAAGGCGCCCGGGGCCAGCGCCTGCGGAGGGAGCAGCCTGCCCTGCCCGCTCTTCCCATCTGGATCCAATAAGGGCTGGGGAGGCCGGAGCATTCCAGAGCGCTGAGCTGGAAGCGCTGCTGCGTCCGCTGCTCCCACCCGATGGCCATGGGGCCCTGGCGCTGCTGCCTGCTGCTCCTGGCGCTGCTGCCCGCTGCCCCCCGCGCCCAGCAGCAGCAGTTCATGGAGTACATGGAGCGGCGCCTCGCGCTCCTCGAGGTAGGTGCCCGTGCCAGGTGCTGCCACTGGGCCACGATGGGGCCGGAGGCAGCCGGGTGCTCGGCAGGAGCAGAGCAGAGACTGGGCAACCTGATCCCAGCTGGTCGTGGAGAACAGCGGGGGTGGCATGGTGCGAGCGGGGGCACTGTGGGCACAGGAACACTGTGCGAATGGGCTTACTGTGGGTGCAGGAGTACTGCAAGCACAGGGGCATCGTGCCATGGGAACAGTGCAGTTGCGGGTTCATGGCAAGTGTGGGAACATGGCAGGAGCGTTGCAGGCATGGGAACATCACAAGCATGGGAGCATCGTAGGTGCAGGGGCGTTGTGGGTGCAGGAGCAGCAGGACTGTGCCCGGGCACCAGCGCGGGTGATGATGAGACCCAAGGGAGCTGGGTCCACGGGACGCGGTGCGGAGCAGGAGCAGCGCGGGGCCCCATCGCAGGGACCTCACTGTCCCCTGGGCGCACAGGAGCGGATCTCTCAGTGGCACGACCAGAGCAGCCGCTACTCCACGGAGCTGCGGGACTTCAAGAACCAGGTGCTAGGGATGCTGGAGGCGGCAGAGAAGGAGCGGGAGGCGCTGCGGGCGGAGGCGGAGAGCGCGGCCGTGCGCGTGGACCGCCTGGAGCGCGAGGTGGACTACCTGGAGACCCAGAACCCTGCGCCGCCCTGCGTGGAGGTGGACGAGACCCTGTTGGACAAGCAGGTGGCCACAGCCAAGCAGCAGAAAAACCAGAAGTACGCAAAGCTGACAGGTGAGCGGCACCGGCGCGGGGTGGGATGTGGGACTCCCTGACGTGCGGATGGCACTGACACCCAGGCAGAGGCATTTTGGAGTGTCTCCAGCCCAAACTCCACATTCTCGTGAACATCGGAGCCCCACGCAGCATCTCTTGCCCCTCGCCCACACGCACTTTGCATGAGCGTGCATGGCCAGGGCGCGCGGGGCCGCAGGGCTGCCCCCTTCCCCGTGCTCACAGCTGCCTGTGCACACAGACTGCAGCGACACCATCGCCAGCGTGCGGTCCATGAAGATCCTGAAGCGCTTTGGCAGCACCGCGGGGCTCTGGAGCAAGGACATGGCGGGTAGCTCAGAGAAGATCTACGTCTTCGACGGCACCGCCAACGACACCGTGTACGTCTTCCCGCGCATGCGGGAGTTCACCCTCTTCTCGGCCACACGCAAGGCCGCCCGCATCAAACTGCCCTACCCCTGGGTGGGCACCGGGCACCTGGTCTACAGCGGGCACCTCTACTACATCCGCCAACAGGGCCCCTTCCAGGTGATCAAGTTCAACCTGGCCAACAAAACGGTGGTGGACAGCTCGGTGTTCCCAGCTGAGGAGCAGGTGCCCGTCTTCGGGCTCTCCCCTTCCACCTACATCGAGGTGGCAGCAGACGAGGAGGGGCTCTGGGCCATCTATGCCACCAAGGAGAATGAGAAGAACATCTGCCTGGCCAAGCTGGACCCCGACTCGCTGGACATCGAGCAGATGTGGGACACGCCGTGCCCGCGGGAGAACGCCGAGGGGGCCTTTGTGGTGTGTGGGGCGCTGCACGTGGTTTACAACACGCGGCTGCCCAGCCGCTCGCGCGTCCAGTGCGTCTTCGACGTCAGCGGCACCCTGGCTGCCGAGGACGCCGCCCTCGTCTACTTCCCCAAGCGCTACGGCTCCCACTCGGGCATGAAGTACCACCCGCGTGAGCGGCAGCTCTACGCCTGGGACGACGGCTACCAGATCATCTACCGCATGGAGATGAAGAAGAAGACGGAGGTCTGAGCGGCACCGCGGCAGCAGCGCAGACAGAGCGCCGAGTGGGAGCCGCCTGAGCTGCCACAATAAAGGATTTCTGCCTGACGTGGCCTGGTCCCATCTCCTGCCCGCGCCTCGGCGGGTCTGTGATGGGGCTGGGCTAGATCCTGGGATTCGGGGTTGGGGCTGGTCTGGGATGGGCCAGGATCAGGGCTTCTGATGGGCCATGGGCATCTCCCCCTGCTCCTGCTTGAAGCTGCCGTATTTTGCATTTTGCGTCTGCAAAACTGCAAAGCAAAACCCCAATCCATTTAAGCAGGATCATGGCACAGTGCAAGGCTGCCCATTACCCTGGGGCTCTGGGGCCACCCCCCAGACAGAGCTGGGATCCCTGGAAGAGGGACTGCACATCTGGAGCTGCTACCAGGCACAGCATCTTCCCATTGCAGATGTCCCAGAACCTGGGGACACACCACTGCGGGAATGATGATTATTGCAGAAAATTGATGCCATTTCCACAGAGGCAGGGTCAAAACAAACAAACCACCAGTTCTTCCAACTCTATTGAAACAGGTGAGTGTGGTACCAGCTCGCTGGTTGCCCACTGAACCTGGTTCCTTACTACTCTTTCTCTGTCCCTCCTCACAGCAGAATCCCTCTTCCCCCTTCCCATTTCACAGTGCGGAGCGATGTGCAAGAGCCAGCGGGAGATGAGCGGCAAGCTGCTCGCTTTGTGCCGCTGAACAAACCACAAATGCTCTGCACATGCGACGCCCGGGCCGCACTTCTGCATTTCATTCCCATGCTGTGGGTCGCCTTCGCTCCCGCTGTTCCCAAGGCAACAGGACCTGTGCCGGGATGCGCCAGCCTGGCCCGCAGACTTACCCAGCCCTCACAATCCGCATTTTCCATTGCCATCTCTCCTGGTCTCTTGAAATACGCATGCTGTAAATGCCACATTTAACTACAGATGACACGGAGCACAAGGTTTGTAACTATATTTGCGTGATTAACGCACTGTTTTAAAATATAGCTGTAGAACTGTAAAAGGTACAAAACACCACTGGGGAAAGCGCAGGGAAGAAACCCATTTCTGGGGCTCTGGTGGCCCCAGGCAGCGGTCCCGGCAGCACTGGCTCCCTGTGGCCTCCCCACTCAGCCCCGAGCCTGGAGCACATCGACCTTGGCCCAAAAGCAGCTGCCATCTTCTTTGCTTTGCAAAACGAAGCCTGGATGAGCCCAGCAGTGTGAGGATATCTGGAACTGCTGGGGCAAAGCAGGAGAGAGAGGAGCAGAGAGCAACGTGGAGCCCGGGGAAGGGGCTGGCGCACTGCTCCCTGCGCCGCTGGTCTCCTACGGAGCAGGGGCAGCCAAGGGGAACGGAGCGCAGACCAAGCACGGGGTGTGCACGGGGCGGGTGTTCGGTTACTGACCACACAAGAAACACGCACTAACAGGAGGGTTTGGAAGGAGTATGCACACAAACACGTGCACCCCCGGCACCGGCAGCCTCGTGCTGGTGCTTCCCTTCTCCCAGCTTTCCCTGGGATCCTTGCCGGCACCTCCAGGCACTTGCCACATCCCTAGAGGGCCACCATGCCCATTGTGCTCCTCCTCTCTTGACCCTTCTCTTGGGATGTTGCTGGCCACGATGTGATGGACCTGGTGCCAGGCATCCTCCCTCCCAGCAACTGGGCCTGAGAAACCCGGCTCCTCTGGAGCCGCTCGCAGCTCCAGAAAATTGTGGAAGCTTTTCTGTATCAGCATGAGCTGTGCTCATCTCCCCCAGCACTGCAGCTCTGCCAACACAGCAGGTTGCAGGATGGAGGGAGACAGGAGCATTGCTCATGCAGGACACAGGAACATTGTGGCTGATGCTCCGGGGCAAAGGGGCACCCGGGGCTCGGGGACTCAGGGGACACAGCAGGGACACGCCTCCCCAGCTGACCTGGGCACGGAAAACAACTTTACAAACTATTTGACAGCTTGAGCTCCCCGTCCCAGCGCGCCCGCCATGCCAGGAAGCGGAGCCGCAGGGTGGGAGCCGGGAGCGGGGCAGGGCACGAGGGGGCCGGGCCGCGGGGCCAGGGGCCGCGCAGTGTCCAGCAGCGACGCTGCGGCCGGCAGCGACCCGGGCAGCGACCGACGCGGGGCCGCAGCGACCCCGGCAGCCACGCGACGTCCGTCGGGTGCAGCAGGAGCGGAGGCGGCCCCGGTCCCAGCTCCTCGGGCCGCCGCTCACGGCGTCGGCGGTGCCTTGGGAGAGGGGCAGGAGCCCTGGCTGTCGGTGCTCGCGGCCCGGCCACGCCACTGCAGGGGAGAAAAACACATATATTCATGCATTAGATTGCAGAAAGGGGCTTGTCTGAATGTCTCTGCACAGGTTTTGTGCAGGTTTTTTTTCTTTTTTTCTCCTTTTTTTTTTTCCTTTTTTTAATTTTTAATTTTTAATTTTTATTTTGCAGAACTCCTGACCTGGCACTATGAGGGGGTAGAGGGGAAATGACTCATGTGACTTTTTCCAGAGGCCTGGGGGCTCAGCTGAGGTTTCGGTGCTTGCTTTGGAATGTGAGTCATCCATACGCCTTCCTCCGGTGTTCCTGTGCGTATTCCTGCATGGGTCAGGGCTTACAGCCCTCAGAAGCCCCATGCAGGTGGGTTGCGGGTTCCGGATTTCCATTATTTGAGGATGTTGTGTCTTGCCCTGGCTTATGTCTCCCCCAGGGCTGTTCCCTGTATCGTATCATCCCCTCAAGGCACAAGTGCTGTTTTATCACCATGCAGAAGTATCAATGATGCTCTTCCCTGCAGAACTGATGGCTTAAATCCATCAAAAAGCAAGTAACTGCATAGAAGTGTGAAGAAATTGGGAAAGAAAATGCTAGAGATGGTCAAAATGTCACCCGGGCCTGCAGGGCCTGTTTCATCACCCACGGCTGCCTCTGACGAGGCTCTTTCCTGGGAGACACATGGAGCAATTACAGCCATCCTATTTATGCATCCTCAAAGGCTCAGGGATGAGTCAACAGAAAAATCTTTAGGATAAGGAAACTAAATCTTGAAATACGTGATTAGTCTGGATCATCTTTTCTGCAATCAGTAAAAAAAAAAAAAAAAAAAAAAAAAAAAAGAAAAAAGAAGAGAAAAAGAGGAGAAAAAGAAGATACAAGAGAAGCAGATGTGCAAGAAGAGGCTCCCTCCCCTCCCGCAGCCCTGCAGGCTGCCCGGAGCTGCTCGGGGCACAGAGGCACCTGGGCGCCAGGGCGCTCAGCAGGAGGGCAGTGCCCCACTCACCTCCTTGAGTGATTTCTTCCCCTCGGCCAGCGGGTGCCAGTGGGCGATGGGCTTGCGTGGATAGGCCAGCATCTCGTTCCAGTGGTCCCGGCCCAGCCCCTCGGCGGCCGTCCCGGCGCGGCAAACCCCGATGACCTCGTTGTGGCCCACGCTGCGGGTGGGAGCAAAAAGTGCCCTAAGTTCCAGCGCCACGAGCAGCGCCTGGCAGGGACGTGCGGTGCTTCCGCCACCTCGCACTGCGCAACGGGGCAGCGAGATGGGGCGAGTGGCTCCAAGCAGGAGCCCTCCCACCTACCGGTCATAGTCCATCACAGATATGAGCAGGCTGACTTGATCCATATTTTCCGGGGGGATGTCAAAGATGATGGCCTCATTGTAGGTGGGGTTCAGTGTGTTCTTCTTTATGGTGGTCTTCTTCTTCTTCAGTCTCCGCCCATCGCACAGCAGAGACACTTTGACGTATGGATCTGCAGGGCAGACAGGACAGGTCCTATGGGGCTCGCTCTGCACCCCTTTCGAGGGCTTGTCCGTGGGCTCTCGCATGGGGGGCCGCAGGCAGAGGGGGCTGGCGCCCCCCGGTAGAGCCTCGCGCCCCAGGACCTTCCAGCCCAGGGCAGCTTCCAGCCAGCGCATTGCTGCCCCTGCCCGCCGCTGCCTGCGGGTGCCTGCGATGGTACCACACAGGCTCCTAGTGCAGATCCCGTCCCGCGATGCCCATTCACTGGCAAAGATACTGCTTTTCATGCCAGTAAGGGCAGCCCTGCCCCGGGGCAAGCTGAGCCCCATCGCACTCACTACACCCCATGTCCCAGGCTGCAGCACCGTCCTGTGCCGAGGGAGCGGCCCTGTGCAGCACTTACCTGAGTAGCCGGTGATGTCCATTGCCTTGAGGTTCCTGCACTTGATGACGGTCAGCGTGAGCCGGCCTGCGGTCGGCAGGTAGCAAAGGGAGAACATGATCTCACCCAGGTCCACGCTCTCCTGCAGCAGAGCAAAGCGTGGGTTATCCCAGCCACGCACCACATCCACCAGGGCCTGAGCCAACGGCCCCTCGCAAGCCCCACGCTCGCCACGGGCACGAGGCACCCAGGCAACCCAGGGGCAGCCGGCACATGGCACTGGGAGACAGGCATCCGTTTCTGACCGAGACGCTGCTGCAATTTACTATTTTAGTACCCTGCAAATTAGTTTTCATGAGCAGCTTTCACCCAGAGCAATGTGCCTGTTGCACGCTCACGAGCCATCCCAGGGTCACTGCCTTGCTCTGGGAGAAGCAAACCCAGTCTGGGACACCAACAGGACTGGTATTACTAAATGGTTAGCAAACATCAGGCTCTAGAGGCAGCGGGATGTTTCTCAAATACACTCCAGATGAGGAGAGAAATGCTTATTCTGTGTACAGAAATCCACCATCTGCAGCGACACAAACCAGTATTTGCAGAGGGAGCATTTGGGTCTTTTCACCACATAATGATCTGCTGGAGAGAAACTGTAGTTGTTAGTAGTAGAATAGTGGAAGGAGACAGAGACATAAATGCATGTGGCACTTAGTGCTTTGCTAAGTGTTGGGAGAGCAGCTCTTGTTGGCAAAGGAGATTTGCACCAAGCAATTTACTCTCACCCTCTGTAGGGCGAAGATCAGGTATTTATTCCACTTAGATGTGCAGTATACTAACAAATGGTGTAGAAAAGTCCCAATTCTTGACAGAGACTTTCCTTGACTCACAAATAAGTCAGTAATCTCCCCAAATGTGGGCAGTGCTGCAGAAACAGCGGCGACTGAACATTTCTCATGCAGGGGATGCACAGCTGCGCTGCAAGGAGCTGCAGAAACACTGGCCTACAGTGCTGGTAGGTGAGTTTCATGCCCTGAGTCATAGCAGTAGTGGAGAGTTTAGATTAAATATTGAGCCATCATGACTAGAAGTGTTGCTGCTATCCCACAGGAAGGTTTCTGTGCAAGAAGCACAGATGCCATGTGCCGTGTGGCGTCCCTGCACGCTGGTCCAGAGCAGCCTGGCCGGGCACAAGGTGCTGGAGCCTCCTCTGCTCCCGCTGCTCTGGGCATGAAGCAGCCCCACATCCTTCCCTGGCTCGGAATCAATAACCTTTGCAACATGAAACCCCAAACATCTTACTGATTCACCATCAGTAGCTGTAAGCAAATAGATGAGCGCTGGTGAGATGAACAGTGCGAACCACGCCAAGTGTGTCCCTATCTCCTGGCCCACATGACTGAGCTGATACGCTGTTAGTCACACAAACCTTTCTGCTGATTTTGTGCAACCTGTATTTATTCCTCTCAGTTTCAACAAAACAGGAAATGCCTGGGTGTGCTACAGCTGGCTGCGGGGTACCAGCAGGGCATTCACTCTCTGCTCTGGGCTTCTTCCCACCTGCTTGGGTTTTTATAGCTTTCTTGGTGAGCTATAGAAATGTCTCCTACTTCACACTGGGAAGTTAAAAAATGCGTAACAGTTGAGGTTCTGAAAGGTAAATCAGCAACGTGGGCACCTCCTGCACTCCTGCAGGAACGATGTGCTGTTGTTCGGAGGTTAATGCCCGTGCTATTGTGTGGAGGTCAGTGTCAACGCTCCGTGCTCAGCCCTGTGAGAAGGTGGCTTCTCCTGCTGCCCTAACCAGAGCTGGCAGGAACACGTCTTTCTCTGAAGTCTGCTTCCTTTCCAGAGGGAATTCCAGAGGGCTGACAGGTCCACACAAACCCAAACAGCTGCAGTAATGCCGGGAGCAGCGCTCCCAGCACAGCAAAGCCCAGCCCAGCCAGTCCAAGCGCAGCAAAGCCCAGCCTGCTGCCAGGCCAGCACTGCCGCTGCCGAGCAGCCCCTCACCGCTGCCGTGGGTGCGTGGAGGGCGCCCGGGACCACCTGGGACCACCCGGGACCACCCCCACGCTGCCACCGTGGGTACTCACGCTCGTGGCGTACTCTATGTCCTTCCAGACTGACGTCTCCCGGGACAGGTCGGAGGCCTCGAAGAGGTTCTCCAAGATGACCTCTCCGATCATGTCGTGCCTGGAGAAGCGGTCGAAGTCAAAGACGCTCAGGTGGAGCTTCCTGCCGGGCAGCTCCTCGTGGGGCACGGGGAAGTGGAAAGCCTCGTCAAAGGAGGGGTTCAGCGTCTTCCTGTGCACCCGCGTCTGGAACTTGCGCTTCCTGTCGGGCAGCAGGTAGATCTTCACGTAGGGGTCTGAGCTGCCGCACAAGTCTTTGGCTGGCAGATCGAACGCCCTGAGGATCCGCACTGTCAGCACCTCGTTCTCATAGTCGTACTTGAGAGTGAAGTTTATCTTCCCACATGTTTTTGCTGCCTCTTTTTTGGGGTCCTCAGAGTCCACAGATTTTTGCTTATAGAGTTCGGGTTTTATGCGGCCGATGCTGGTGGGCTGCTCGGCCGCAGCGGGACCATCCATGCCGTAGTCCACGCTGGCCACGTGCATTTGCCGAGGAAGGTGCCTCTTGAAGGAGATGTGCCTGCGCGAGGGGACGGGACAGCTGTGAGCCCCACAGGGGCGTTCGACTCATCTCCCTTAGCCTGGCACCAGGAGAGCGCAAGAATAAACAGGACTGGTGCTCCTGAGCACTGCACAGACACTGCGTGTGCTACAGAAAATGAGCATTAATGGGAACAGCTTCCTAATCTGCAGCAAGCCGCGTTTTCACCCGCTACATCAGTAACAGCCTGTAGCTAAATAAAGGAGCCCAGTTCTCCTGACCAAGCCACAGGCAACACTGTGTGGAGGTTCTCTTAGTGCTGCAAGATGCTGGCATTGCATTTCCTAATGGCAAAAGACATGCAGGGCTTTTCAAGGGAGAGAGGCATTGCCATCACTAAAAGAGGGTTTGCTCAAGGCACTGCTGCTTCCAGTCTTCCCTAGCAAATTCTCATCAAAAAGCGACACAGATTTCTAGACAGGCAGAAATGTGGTGCCTCGTCCAGAAGCCATCCCCTGCGTGCAGCACAGAGTGATGTGGAGCTATGTAAGCACACGAAGAGCTCGTCTGCTGCAGCCGTGCAGCCATGCACATGTCCCTGCCTGGGCCGGCAGCCGCCCCACAGCAAGGCGGGCTGTGCAGGGGCCACACGGAGCAGCTGGGTCCACCCCCGGGCAGAGTCCCCAAAGGCATCCACCCCTTGGGCTGCATTAAACATTGCTGCTCTGCCCATCCCTCAGAGCAGGCGCCTCCCTCACCTGGTGGAAGAAGCGGGCTCCGTTGTCTGCCGCTGCATCCGTGTGCGCCGCATGATGTGATCCTTCATGGAGAGCTGCACCTCGGCAGGGATGTCTGGCGACGTGTGGCTGATCTTCACGGCGGCCTCCAAGAAGCTCATTGTGCCCGTGTCCTTGAGCTTGTCTGCCATGGTCTCCTTGCTCCGTGCAACCGCCAGGCTGGAGGAAACAGCCTTGTTCCTCCAGGGAACCCAGCACAGCTTCCAAAAGAGAAAGAGAAAAGCTGCCACCAAGGCGAGTCCACATGCAACCACCACCAGCGCAAGGAGGCTGACGGAGAGGTCTATGGAGGTGGCAGAGCCGGGGGACAGGAGGAAAAGAGAGAAGAAAAAGTGTGAGAAAGCCACATGTAAGAGATGGTGCAAGCTGACTTCTCATCTCTCCCAGGCTGGGAGGGTCCAGCCCCTGCAGATGTCCCAGCAGATCCCTGCCCCAAATGCTCCTGGGAGCAGAGGGTATCTCCAGGGCTGCAGGGGGCTGCCAAGCATCCTCCTTGGCTTGCTCTGAGCAGAACAGTGGAAGAGCTCGACTACCGAGACGAGCTGCCGTGCAGCACTGGAGAAACTGCTGTTCTGCTGCCTGACAAAAGTGTTCAAACACCACACCAGCAAAAATCTCTCACAATAATCCTGAAAATAGGACTGCTTTTGGACTATTAAAGTTCACCTCTTGTCCAGCTGTGGCGAATTAGAAAATCAACCCGCAAGCTGCTGATGCAGTGAAACCAAATATAGAAGGAGGTTATGCAGCAGATATTGCACCCTCTTCCCTATTCCGAAGAGCACAGAGAAATCCAGAGAAAAAGATATGCAAGGCCTCCAACTTTCTGAGGCACTTTTGCCTTGTGTGCTGTATAGTGCAGCACTTGAAGCTTTTCTGGGGAGGAAAGAGCTTACCTACATATGGCTGTGGAACCGGGAAAAAATGGAGAGCATGTCTACCTGATCCGGGCTGTGAAAGCACTCATAGCTCTTCAGAAAGAGAAAACAGTGGTTGTTTTTAGCTCTTTTCTTACAATAAATGCCCAAATTCCCACCCAAACTGGCATTCCAAAGTCTGGATTGCACAGAAATATACATTCTTGTACGGAATAACCACCACCTCCTGTTGACTCCTGCTCCATAGTGCCTGGATCACAGACAATTTGCTTTGATGTGTGAAACAGCAGCTGGTTCACTTGAACCCACAGACCAGGGATGTGAGGCCCTTGAGTGAATCCAGAGCTGAACCTGATCTCAGTGAATGTATCACACACTTGCAAAGTTAGTTGAAGAGAAAGACATGCAGCTGGTAAAAAGCAAGAGGTCTGTGCATGGAGCTAGATCAGACCGATGGTTAGATGGACAAATGAATATTTAATGTTTGCCTGTATGAGTTCACTGCACCTTTTCAGGGCAGGCCAAACTACACTTAAGGCAAACAAATCCTTATCTCCAAGAGCCCTAATAACTGACTCATTCAGAAGCTGTATTTAAAACAGTCTCTCAAAACACATCCTTGCCAGGCAGCATCGTTCTTAGCAGCTCATCTGGGAGGCTCACATCTGTACTTCACCATAGCTACTGTCAAAGTGATCCTTGAAATAGGCTTTTCCTGAAATAGCAATCACGGCAGCAAGCGCTCCGTGTACTCACCAGCCCAGCGCAGCGGCCAGGCTGCCGGAGCTCCGGCACCACAGCCAGGTGCACGAGCGGTGCCAGCTCCTCTGCCAGAGCTACAGTCGTGCCGGGCAGCAGCGCGTCCTCCTTGGACACCTGACTAATGGTTCCCGCAGCCCGGAGCGCACAGAAGTGCCACTTGCCCATGTTTTGAGTTTAGTGTTGGAATCATGCCCAGGATATTCAGGGAATTTCGTAAGGACACTTAAGATGTTCTTTTTGCAAATATGTTTTCTGCTCCTGTTCTGATTCTTTTCCCTGAAAATGGTTTTAGAAATCCAATAATTTTTCCAGTCTCATTCCTTCAGATCCTTGTGAGACATCTGCCGCTGAAGCCTGACTCAAGCACACAGAGACATCCATAGCACGCACAGACAGACTTAGGCTCCTTGACAAGAAGCTACCCAAAAGATTTTCCCTGGGAAGCTTCTTTATCCACCTTAAAACTACCCCTATGACTATAACAGAGACGAGCTTTGAAGAGATAAATAATCATCGCATTTTTTGCTGGCAGTGACGTCATCTGTGGGCACTGAGTCACCAATACCTTTATCAGCCTGTGAGGGTGCAGATGAAGCTAAAGACCAAGTCTGCCCACAGCTCCACTTCAAAGACTTGTGTGGCAAACACCCTGCAGGCTAATAAAAATAGTTTAAAAAATCCAACATCCCAACAGCAATGCTTTCAGGACAAATCTGCTTTGCAGATTACCAGCTCCTTTCATCAGCAAATAGCAGCCGATACTACCAGCCCCCTCCTTGACCTCCATTCCTCCTAGTCATTTAAATGCACAGGGTAAGGTCTTGCACAGAAGAGCCGTGGTGCAGAATCCATTCCTGATGGAAATTGTTGACATGGCAGAAAAGTTCCTGCTAAGACACTTCTCTCCACTGCAAAAACCCTACAGCTGGCACAGATCTCGCACACCGGACCCGTTAATGAGAAGCATCAGACGTCATCCGCTGTCCCTTCTGAAGAGCTGTTACCCGCCTGAGAAAGGTTCCAGCCCGTGGCCCTTCTTGCTGAGCTGGCCGTCACAGCGCGTTTGACAGGACTCGCAGACACTTTTATGCATGACCTCCTCCTCCTCCTCCTCCTCTTTCCTCCGGCGCTCACATAAAGCACAAGAAGAAGAGACTGGGTTTTTATAGGCGTTTTTAAGTATCTGCCTTAGAAGAATATTGGCTTGTCTGATGATCACTTTGAATTACCCAAGACTTGTTCTTGACTTATTAAACTTAAATATCAGTTGGACAGAGTTGACCTTAATAGATTTAATGAGCTTTCTCTTGTGACTGTGAAAATACCAGTTACTTTAGGAAATATCTAGATTTGAAACATTATTAAAGGACATTTGAAGCATGAACTGCAAAAATAAGACAATCTCTTAGCCAAAAGAAAAATGCTAATCTTGGCCATACAGCTAGATATTTCTTGAATGTTCTTGGCACCAAAGTAGGTCATGCCTATCTGTCCAAAGACATCTCCAGAGGCAGACAGGGACCAGAAGGACACTTTGGCCTGGGAAAATCACGTTTTTGTGTGTTTGTATCACCCCAGCACTTACCTCTGTCAGTGCCAAGACCTCGAGTGGGGAGGTGGAGAAGGAGCAGGCCATGGGGCTGGCTTGATTTCTTAGCTTGTTCTTTTTAACACCTTTGCAGGGTCTAATCATCCTGCTACCTATGCCTACTGCAAAGCCTACAGGTGGGCTCAACACCGTTAAATATCCCGGAAGGTCACAATGTTCTGCTGCCTTCTCCTGCCTTTCCGGGAGAGGCCAAGGTGGCCCAGAACAGCAGGAAAGACCAGTGCAGCAATTCAATGCTTTAAAGCCAAACACAAAGTGGGATCCACTGTGGCTAGTCCAGCTCTTGCCTCCAGGGTCCAGCCCTCTGCAAGCAACTCCTTAGTAAAAGTATACATGTTGTCGCTTCTTAGATGGCAACTAATTAAGAGAATATGGTGGGACCACCACTCTCCAGCTTCTTTTCCCTTATGACTTCAAACTACCCAGGCCAAGAAACCGAAGGGGATAATTAGCAAAGTCCAGTCAGAAAACGATTAATAATATGCCAAAGATGTGATTGCAACAGTCTATTAACTGCAAGACAATATTGGTCTAATTATGGCAACATTTACTTGTATTACTCTGAAGGTGTTTGTGCTGTCACTAGGAGATTCACAGATAATTCTAAGTTTAATGTGAAGAGCTATATTTAATATCTTCATGGATGTAATTTAGCTCTTCTTCCACCCACTCCCCATAGAGAAAACAAAAAGCATTTGACGTCTCTCAGCCCTCAGGCATCCATTAGTCATCCCAGCCGCAGCCGGGGCCTGGGCAGAGTTGGGATCCTCAGAGCGGGAGTGCCGTGGGGCAGGAAAAGCCGATCTCTGCAGGGCTGGAGCCTGCGCTGCCGGCCCTGGGCTGCACCTCGGCCGCCGAGGCCGCTCCTCGGGCAACGTGGCCACCGGCACCCTCACCCGCGGGACGTCTGGTCCCGTTTCCTTTCCTTGGGTTGCCTGGCTCTTTGGGCTGTGCCGAAGAGTGAGGGTCTTTGCCAGGATTCGGTTTTCCGTGCGGAGCATGGACCGTTGGTGCTGCTTCAGGCTCCTCCGTCCCTCCATCCACCCATCCCGCTCTGCTCGGCAGCAGAGCTCATGGGGTGCAGGGTGGGACAGGGGAGAGGGAGAAGTTTCCGTTTAATCCTGGTTAAAGCCGTGTTTATTCAGCAACACTGCTCAGCTTTAGGGCTTGGCAGTGCTTCAAACAGAGAGCGGATGAGGGACCCCCACCAAATGATAACGTGATGCAGCAACGTCCAGCGGCTACGGAAAGAGCAGAAGGAGAAGAGCACAGAGCTGGGAATATTCCTGCGGAGTGCTGAGGGGAAAAGTCCCAGACTGCACCAGCGGTGTGAGCAGAGCACCCGGATTCAGCAGTTCTGAGAGGAAAGCGGCTGTCCGAGAGCCCGGGTGCCGGCAGAGCCGCTCTAATAGACCAAATAGTTCTGTAGTTTGGTTTCATCTGTGCTGTGCTGCAGACTACAGCCAAGTCGTGGGGTTTGTCCACCACGCATAGCTCCCCCAGAATGGGGTGAAAGCGGGAAGCACAGTTTCAGGCAGTTTTACATGAGGAACACTCAGTAAATCCTGGACCCTGGCTTAGTGCCAGGCCTGCCTCACGAGCTGCATTGCCCGGGTGCCGGAGGCAGCCCCGGGACCCGGACGTGTCCCTGGGGACTGGGTCTCGTTTGGGCCCCGCAACTGCACACGTTCGTTCTCCTTCAGCAGAAAGCAGCAGGTTTGTCCTGGCCGCAGGATGCCAGACACGGAGTCTGGCACCGCCGGCACCCAGCAGCCTCCTTTGCAACGCGGCTGCGTGGGCGCCCGGCGGCGCCGCAGCCTCCCCGGCACCTCCCGCGGCACCGGACGGGGAGAGGGGCAGGAAGGCCCAGCTGACCGCGCTAGGCAGGGAGAAGCAACGTCCCCAACATTAATTTGCAGCTGCCACCAGGTTCCCACAAAAGCAGAGCTTACTGGAATGCAAACTACAAGCTTCAAAGGCAGGCATGAATCAGAAGCTATTTTGAGAGTAATTATATAAGATTATAAAGTTAAAAACATCTCATTATTGCACGTTAAGTGTGAAGACAGCCTGCTCCACAAGGAGAACCTGGAAGGAACCAGCATCTTAGCCAGCCATGCGCCGTGGTCCAGGCAAAAAGCTCCTCCTGATGGCCGGTCCAGCAAGGGCACCGTCCCTGCACAGCGGTAGGTCTTTGCACCCGTTGCTGACACACAGCTCTGCAGGGGATGTGACAGGGAGAAAAACCAGAGCAGTGAAGTCTGGGCAACGTCCTGCAAAGCCGTGATCTCCATTGGTTACTTGAGCTGTTTTAACACCCACTTGCCACAGCTCTGCCCTGGACAGCACGTCCCGAGCGCCAGGAGCGCTGAGGAAGCCCCTGAGCTCAAGCTGAACTCCCTTGCACGGGATGGACCCTACACCCCGAGCTGTGGCACGAGCCACCTGCCCTCCGGTGCCCAGCCCCACTTTGGGGACATCTCCAAGCCCTCCATCTGTCCGCAGCATATTGTGCCGCTCGGCCGGCGGTCCCTGCGCGGGAGGGACACGGGCGCCAGGCCAGCACCGCTTTTGCAGCGCAGGAGCTGCTCCCAGCAGCCACTGTTTGTTTTGCACTGTGCTCTCAGCTGCAGAAGCTCTGTTGCAAGGCTGTTGCAACACAGTCGTGTCCAATCCCGGTGTCCGCACTGGCGCCAGTGCAGGTGATGCCTCCATCTGTGCTGGGAGGATCCCACCTGGCATCCAGCAAAGTGCTGCTAAAACCAAATGCTTTGGTAATCTGGGGCAGCTTGCACTCTTGATTGTGATTTTCTTGCTAGGCTGCCAGAAATACACATTTGTCAAACTTTTACTGGTGTGTGTGGCCAGAAGAAGCTCCAAGCTGGTAGAAATGCTGCATTTCTATGGCTAAAGTGGGAAGAAAATTGTTCTGAACTAGAGAAACATTTCCCAGGGGTTTAGGCTGCCTTGTGTCTCAATCAGCTGTTCTCTAGAGCATCATAAGTGAGATAGTAACAGTTGTCACTGCTGTATTTCTAGCAGATGACAATCTAATGCACTGTTATAAGCCACACGGAGGATAATCACAGCAGATTGCTGTGCCTTCACCCTGTGACATTCTCTCAGTATCAGCAAGGCTGTTACACTGAACACGCAGGGCACTGTGAGGGGATAAGTGTTGAGCTCGAAATCTCATCTTCTGCTGTGCAGCGGTCCTGCGCCCCCAGGGGCAGCAGTGCCTAGGAAGCCTTGCCCAACCTCATTGAACTGGGAGATGTGTCGTCTCCCGAGCCCAGAAGCAGCAGGCAAAGGGCACAGCACTGCGGTTTGGACACTCCTGGGATGCACCAGCACTTCCAGGTGCAACACTGACAAAATGAGAAGTAAAATCTCTACACTGTCTCCACAAGCAGGCTAAGACCCACAGTTTCCTTATAAACCCCACAGTTTCCTTATAAACCTTGGCCAAAGCTACTGGTGACATGGTTGGTGGGCGGTGGGTCCAGCGAAAAGAGGGGACTGGGGACAGCATAGCCCTGACTGATGTCCAGGCAGCTCCGACACCTCCCTGCCCTGTCTTGGCGCGTGGATTTGGGCAGGAGGATCCTTCCCCACAGATCCTCGACCTGCAGAGACAGCAGCACCGCACCCAAGCCCTTCGCAACGTCCCGGGATGGCACATGGAGGAGGCCGGGCCCCCTCCTTCCTGCAACCCGGCTCCAACCTGCCACAAACGGCAGCGCTGGCCACAGCATGAGGCAGCAGAGGGGAACCAGGCACAGAGCCCCTGGCAGAGCTGCACCGCTCACCGGGCCGTCCTGCAGCAAACCACCCTGGTGCCTGGTAGCCCAGCAGGAGGCCGGGGGGATCCACGAACGCTAGGAGACACCCGCGGTGCTGCGCACGGAGCCTCGGCACTGCTCACTGCTCTGCAGCAGCCACGAGCATGCACAGAAAATCAAAGCAACACTTATTTTGCCAGGCTCCTAGCCGTGCTAGAATTTGTGGACAATTATTAATCATCCAGAACCAAATAACCAAGATTTTGTGTCCCAGTGATTTTTGAAAAGGAGTATTTCTGAAAGAGCTTGCATGAAGTGTATGTCTAGAATCCTGCCCCAGTCCCTGATGTTCAGTTTCCTGCAATATTGTCAAACACTAAGGTTCTACCACATAGCAAACCAAAGTAAATATAAATGTGGCCCCAATTAGCATCCGCAATTGCCCTACATCTAAAACACCTGCAGGCAAACTTCCTCTTTTCCACAGTCAGTTTAATCTACAGTCACTCCAGACATCCTCTCCATCCCTCCAGGATGCCATTTTGCAATGTTCAAGGATAATTAGAGACAGTGCCTGGCACAGAGACGAATCCATTGCCTGAACAATGGCCAGCGTAAGTCACTGCTATGCTAGCTAGTGCTCTGAAGGCAGGCGATAAGGCTATTGCAGATAAGCCTCTCATTCTTGTGGTTTACAAATAGAAAGATATATGCACACTATTGCCTCTGAAGAAGAGACCACAAATACTAAAACTAGACAAAGATGCCTGACCAACATGAGATGGAAACAGGAGGTCCTAAGGAAGAAGATGATTTACCTAGAAACATGAGCAGTAGAGATTTAAAAGGTTAGCAAAAAGCCCCAATAGCTGAGCTGCAAAGTTAAATGAAGAATTACATCGGCACTGAGACACACATGGGGTCCGGGTTTCTCTCTGAAAGGAAGCACACAGGTGAGACCGAGGCTCGCAATCACAGGGTGGGTGCACGGCGGGAGCACCTGCACCTGCACCAGCAGACAAACACTCACTAGCAGAATGCGCCGGTGCCTCAGAATCTGCCTGCAAAACAGCAGTGAAGATGGAGCGAGGCTCTGCCCTGATGTGAACCGAGGTACATGCCTGGTCTAGTGAAACCCAGGGGAAACGCTGAGAGCAAAAGAAAATGTTTAAACAGCAGAGACAAACTGCTGAAGCAAAATGTGTGTTAGGGCAAGGAGGGTCCGTGCTAGAGCGGAAGGCAGAGGATGGATAAAGCAGCTCGCGGAAGGTGCACTCACCACGGGGGTGTCTGCCGCGCTGCGCAGCCCTCCGCGGCCGGCGCCCGCCGCTCGCAGGCAGCGGCAGCTCCGCCGCCGTTCCTAAGGAGTTGTGGCTGCTGCTCCTATGGAGTTGTGGCTGCTGCTCTGTTCCGTGGCCGCTGCTGGGCGGCTGCTGCTCCCGGCTGCGCGAGCAGTGCCGCAGCTGCGCGGGGAAGGCGCCAGGCAGCCCTGGGCACTGCCCTGCGCAGCGCCGGGCCCGCCGGAGCCGCCCTGCGCCTGTGCGCGCCGCCGGCCCGGCTCCCCAGGCGCTTTCAGTGCGGGCAGCAGCACATGCAGGCAGCGCTGGCACTTAACACGTGAGCACAGCTGCCTGCTCGCGGGCGGGCTGCGTAAACCACTTGGAGCTGTGCCTCTAGTTTTGTGACTTCAGCCTCTTTTCAATAATAGTTTTGTAAGGGTCCCTGCCAGTAGCCAGATTTGAACCCGACACCTTGGAGATCGAAGTAGAGACCTGTTCCCTCGAGCTAGGTCGAGCTCTGGGCGCCAGCCCGGGTGGCACCGGTCCTGCCCATGCACCTGACGTGGCCGAGCAGCGCGGTCCTTGCAGGGCTGCATTGCCCGGCCCAGAGAGCCTTGCCCCAGGACCCTGCTGCGCCGCGCATGCCTGCTCCCTGCAAACGCATGCTCCACCGATCAGCACTAGTTTTGCCTGGGGAGCTTCAAACATGTTTACTGTTACAGAACTATATTTGCTCAAAAAGCACTTCGCTAGTGATTCTAAGCGAAGTGTTGTTGCAGACACTGCGTTAACACAGGGTTCATCCATATTTCATAACTAGTGGTTGGAAGTATCCCGTATCAGTGAAAAAGCTTTCCATCATTTTCCCTCCTCTCAAACAATCATATGGAATGTGAATCTCTCTCTCTCTCTCTCTCTCTCTCTTTATTTTTATGTATATATATAAGGAATATATGGAATATATACAGAATGTATGGAATAATTATTTCCAAAAGAAGTATTTCGTAAGTAATTTCTCCATGCAATCCTCCCCTTCCCCCTTCAACATTCCTGCTGTGAAAGAGCCCATATTGCACAAAAATGCACCTGTATCTTTGCCTGCAGCAGAGGCAGTGGTGAACACGAGTCTTTCGTTTTAACGCGTCTTCGGGAAGCATCAAGAGCTGCACTGCTGGCAATGTGATGTTTGGGAGCAATAGCAAGCAATAGCAAGCTCCGTGGGTGAAATGTGGGAGGGCTAGGGCGCGTGGGACGGCAGTGGTGTATGATGGCACGGGGACAGGGATGCATGGCCATCGTCTCCCCTGGTTGACTCCTTTGGCTGAGCGCCCTGGAGAAACGAACCTGCAGTCTGTCCCGGAGCTGTGAGCAGTGGCCACGGCGGGTCCATCTGGGCCCTGGTCACCAGCTCCAGCACCGCGCATGTCCGAGGAGCGGCAGGGTGGCTGCTGGCCATGGACCCTGGCCGACTAGCAGCAATGTGTGCTGCAGACATGGATGTTGAGCCGCCACAGTCCTGCGGCGCCTCCGGCTGCTTGGAGAGGCTCTGCATGCCGTGAGCCGCTGCCGGTCCTCACCACAGGGAACAGAGAACACAGGGAGTTATTGGCCATGCAGAGAGTGGGCGCACCAGGGACAACCTGTCGGGCACCAGGACACAGGGCTTCAGGAACAGCAGGCACAAAGTAAAGAGCTTGTAGCACAAGCAGCAGCTCAGGATACCTTACATGGGCTTTTTGCTACTGTTTTGCACAGCTGGGAGTCAGGTTTTGGTAAAATCAGGAGCTTCCACCAAACTTCTGCGTTACCAGCCACAGCCTCCCGTCCCCCTGCCCCGGCTGCAGGCACCAGGGCCAGCTGGGCAGCAGGTCGCGCGTGGCAGTGTCCGTGAGGACACAGCAGCTCCAGGCTGTGCCCTGGGCAGGCAGCGAGTGCTCCCCTCCCTCGCCAGGCGCAGGGCGCACCCAGTCCCTGCGCTGCAGCCCGCGCGCGCCCAGCGTGGCGGCACTACCTGGCTCCGAGATGCTCAGGCTCTGCTCCGAGGACAGCAGGAGGAATTCCTGGCAGGAGCCCAGGTCCAGGCCAGGCAGGCTTTTCCTGCGGCACAGCTCGGTGACCATGCGCACTGCCCGCCGGCAGCGGCCCTCGTCCTTGACGCCCCTCATCTCCCACACCGCATCCTCTGCCGCTGCCTCAACACAGAGTCTCAAAGTCCCACGAGGAAGAAGCGTCTGTTCCCTGGAGCCCGGCCAGTCCCACGGCGTCTCGGTGGCAGCACCAGGTCCGGTAGGGCTCCTGCTCCGCAGATCTCCCGCCGCCGCGTGGCTCCGTCCCGCCGCCTGCAGCCCTGGCGGTGCCGCGAGGCTCTCGCCGCACTGACATCAGATATGTGGTCGCTGCCAAGGCGGGCGCCAGGCGCAGAACCTCCTCCCAAAGCCACTTTGATACTCGCCATGTTATATCTTTAAAGCTGCAGCCCAGATAACGCTGCTTAACCCTTTGTGCCTCCCTCACCACCCCAGTCCCCCAGATGCAGTGACCCAAACACAGCCCAGACTGAGCTGCCCAAGAGGTGATGACCAAATCATGCTGCTCGAGCACAGTGCATGGGCAGCCGGCTGCAGGGAGCACCGTGCGTGCAGAACTGCCACACGCAGCATGAAAAGCAGCACATCTTATTGATTCCAGCACTAGCACCAGCACACCGGGATGCAGGTGGCAACAGAGACAGAGAATCCCTTTGCATTTTGCCAATCAAAGCTTTTAAGTTTTCTGCAACATTTTTTTGATTTCTGCTGCAGTTTAGCAGACTGGTCACGCCAGATGCAGAGCTCCTGCTGAGTAGAGCACGGGGCTGACAGGCAGGGGAAAAGCAGCAGATAACCAGCAGTTACAGTTATATTCAGCAGAATGACTTGTTGCAGCTTCTGGAGAGGAGCTCATGCAAATCTAGTGAGCATCCTGGAGAACTAGGGACCGGGTGCTGGGTCTGGCAGCCCCCCATCCTGTCCCTTCACTTTCTGCTCCTGTGCTCCTGTGTCTGCTAATAGCTGCCCGTTGCGCGCTGCAGTCCCAGGGGCTGCGGACGCACTGGCCCCAGCCGCACTCCAGCACCCAGAGCTGCCCGAGGCCGTGGGGCTGTGCACGCTGCTTGCTTACGCAGCACTTCTTCCTCCAAAACTTCTGCTGCCATGACAACGGGATAGGAATCTTCTTTTATGGCAGCAGGGTCCTGCGAGGAGCCATGCAGAGCCGCTCCACATCAGCAGCCAGCACAGCCAGTGCAGTCGGTGCTGCAGAGCTGCAGGCAGCCCCACGCACAAGGGCGAATCCCGGGGCGGCACATTGGGTGGGGAGGGACGTGTGCGCGGCTGCGGCATGTGCACATGCAGAGCTGTGGGACACGGACACGCAGGGTGGGGGCCATGGAGCTTTAAGACAGGTACACAGAGGTAGGAGCCAGCTCTGGCCTTAACCTTAGAGAGATTTCAACAGGGAAAAAAAAATCAAAAAAAAAAAAAAAAGGTTAATATCCAACTGAGAGCTTGTAACACAGAGATCAATAACAAAATTGAATTATTTGGAAAGACAGAAGCTAATTTTATTTCAAAGATAATACCAAGAATGTTTTAGTTAAATTTAAAGTCACCTTGGGCTAATTATTCACTTACACTGCAGAGAAGCCCAAACTGTCGGGTTACAAGAGGGACCTCGATGGGAGCACACAGACACTCAGGTTTGTTTCTTTGGAAGGCAGAAACAGATGTCTTTGCTCCCTTCCTTGCTGCAGCACATTGCAGACACTGCTGCTGCTCAAGGCACAAGGCAGGAAAATGGCCAGGAGACCCCAGTGGAGCCGCGGCTGTGTCCCAACCTGCTGGGTGTCTGCATTCAGTCCCAGTCTTCAGGAAGAAACATCCTAAACTGATATCTGCAACGGAAAATGAGTTGTAAGCTCGTCTCCACCCATCCCATGTTTATGAAGCTTTTCCCATATTCTAATTATTTTATCCACTCCTGGTGGAATCTGGGAAACAAGAGCGCAAACACAACGGTACAGCCGAGCCCTGCACTGAAACTTCTCTTACAGCATGGAAAAGGGATCTCCGACAACCCTTCTCACTCAGTCTGGAGTCAGCGTTCCCCTGGCTGTGCCAACCAGGCCATTGCCTTTCCAGGCAGTGTGCTGCAGCCGAGCCCGGCCATCTGCAGGAGGAGCCTGCGTGGCTCCTTGTTGGGCCCACAGACCCTTGTTGGGCCCTGCTCCATGGCCTCCAACAGCAAAATCTGGCCATGGCATCGAGCTGCAGGATCCTCTGAGGACAGATCCTGCCCGGCCTGCTGAATGCAGCAGAGCTGCACCCCAGCTCCACGAGCGCTTTCATGCGCACCTGGGAGCAGCCCTCCTGCTAGCAAAGGACAAACACACTCCTAGCGGCCATTGTGCGGCTTAACAGGCGCCTTCCAAAGATCACAACTGACTGAAACCCTGGCAATCATTTCCATTCCCAGAGATCTTGGTAGAGAAACAGCCAGTGCAGCAGCCAGGACCTTCCCAGGCCAGGGGTTCCTCTTATATCCAGAGCCCCACGTCCTGCATGCGTGCCCCATGTCTCGGCCGCACGCCCGTGTCCCAGGCCGTGGCCGCGTGCTCGCAGACACGCTTCTGTGAGAGGGCAGGAGGGAGGCTCCTTGCACGCATGGAGGTTGATAGAGTCTCCAGGCCCTGCAGTTACATTATTGAATTTCTACTGAATTGAGCCTGCAGCAGCAAGCAGCAGAGCCTGAGACGCTTGGCTCTGCTCAGACACAAGGCAACTGCTGCCTTTGGTGGATCTGGAGGATGAGATTAATTAAAATTGGGCAGCAGATGAGCTTGGTCTGACACAGGCACCGTTCACCCAGGAGCAGCCACACAGCACATGGTGTCCAGCCGCGATGAGAGGAGTTGGGGGGGGGGTGGCCAGGACGGGGATGCCTCCCTACCCTGCGACAGGAGCCACCCAGAACTAGGACTGAAGCCACCATGAGAGCGGGGATCCGTCCGGTTGCTGCTCCTTGCTCTGGTTCTGTCCCGGCAAAGTCCCAGGCATGGGGAGCGGCGTGGCAAGGCGGGAGGCCCAGGCAGGAGGTGCAGGCGCCGCTCGCTGCCCCTCGCTTCTGGCGGGAGCCAAGGTGCCGCCGCCTCTGCTCCGGCTCCATCTGGTGACATCCAGGATACAGGCGCTGGAGGGCCGGGGCGCGCTGGGGCATCCCGGTCCTGCAAACCCACAACAGCCGCACCGGGAGCCGCCGCTCCCAGCGCTTCACTCAGCCCTGCGGCCACAGGGACCCGGCCAGAGGCTCCCGGCCGTTCCCGGGGAGCAGGAACCGCGCTGGGGAACCACTCCTGTGCTGTGGGCTGGCGGACACGTGATGAGCGGCCTTCGGACGGCACCGAGGGCCCTGGGGATTCCCCTGCCCAGGCACCCGCTGCTCCCTCCCGGCCCTCATCCCTAACTCGGACCCAAACTGCGGATCAGGTCCGGAGCTCCGTGTGCCCTCTAAGCCGCCCCTTGCCCAGACCACAGAGCTGCCGCTGTCATCGTAACCGCTGCAGTTACATCTCGCTATGGTGTTTAGCCAAATTTCCTTCTTTCAAGTATCAGGAACCTCTGCCACTGCTGGGGTGTGAGGAGTTTTAGGTTGATCCAATCCAGATTTGAAAAAAAAAAAAAAAAAAAAGAAACTCAAATGGAAAGATTTTTTCATTTTTCTAATTTAATAGAAATAACCAAAACAAAATGGTTTTCAAACAAGGCTTTAAATTGATCTAATACAACTTCTACACCACATTCTAGAGCATTTAACAGGAAATATTTACAGGCAGCTAATGTATTAAATAACCGTGGAAAGAAAAAAATCTTTTTTTTTAATTACACACCAGCAAAAACACAGTAACAGAACATTTAGAAACTGTAACCTTGTTAAAAAATAAAAGTTAAATATAATTATTCAGATAATACAATACCACAGAAACAGCACTTTTTTGAAGAATCATATTAAAAGATGGGCAGAGTTTATGATGTGCAAAAAGGTACCAGCTTAACTACTGGAAGCAAGAAATCATCAAAGAATGCCATGATTTAACCCTTCTCTGAGTATGCATACATGTAAAAGAGGCTTTCAATGCACAAATCTTCATAAGTTTATATACACAGTTCATGGTGTTAGGAATCTAAGAAATCCTCCATTTGCAGGCCATTAGCAGACGTGCATTCTTTTATTTTGGAAACGCAGCTCACACTCTACATGAATGCCGCAATGAGTCAAACTTAGAAAATTATTTTAGTACCATTCCTTGTACAAATTCAGTGAATTCTAAAGAAAGCAGCCTTGAGCTGTTTGATCACTCAATAGAAAAGGCCAAAACCGCATTTCATACTTTTAATAGTTCATTTATAATAAAGATACCCATATTAACTACCATTTTGGAAAACTAATTCAATTTAAATACATTAGAAAGCATATAAAGTAGAATCCCCATAGGCGAACACAGGAACTAGATGGAAGAGTTACTGTACAAGCATTTTGAGAAAAAAAAACCACCATATGTGAAGATACAATGCATATGTTCAGTCTGAAATATGTCTATGTAAACTGTGGCACATAAATTTTTTTTTAAAAAAGTACCTCCGATATTTACTCAAACACCTACTTTTTAAAAAAATATGTAACTTTCCCCAATTCTTAAAATAAAATGCCACACTATATTGTTAATAACTCCTGCACACTTTATTTTTAAAAGCTAGACTTGCTGATATGCATACAAACTTCCCTATAAAATCACTATCCAAAGGAAAGGATTCCTGCCATGCAAAGAGGCAACAGACAAAGCAGTTTTATTGCTTTTTCCAAGGAAGAGAGTAAGAAAAAGAATAAAAAGGCTCCTCCAGTGCAATGGTCTGCACAGCTTCAGGACACTCCTGCCATCACCTAAGCTCCCAGAGGTCAGGGATAAACAGGGCTGCACAACAGGCTGCTGAATACGAGCCGATTTTAGAGACTCCTGTTCGAGTGGCTTGCAGAAATGTTTATAAAACATTTCATTGCTCCAGTACTGCCTATACCAACATGGTCAGATGTCACCAGTAACAGCAATGGTGACATCTCATAAAAAGAACTAGTCTATACTTAATAGAGCATTTCTACTTTCAAAAGTTTGGGGAACACTATTTTTTTGGATAGTCACTGAACCATATTACACTGTTGACCACTTAATTCCAGGGCATAATTGAACAAAAGGTCTGAACCTATTCAGATGGTTAAATTAGCACTAATCACTAGTAATTATATGGCAGGATATCTGCTGAGGTAACTGAGAAGTCCACGAGTAGCGCGCTGTACGCTCTTCACTCCCATTTCAAAGCACGTTGCCTTCTACTTCTTTGGGTTAACTTAAGACTTCAGGGCCATATACAACAAAAACTGTGACATAAATGATGTTTTTACAAAAGCAACTTGAATTAGAGCAGATAGAGCAGATTAGAGCAAGTGCAGGATTCCCAGCTGTGGTGCCGTGGGGCTTGCTCCCTAACACGGGCCAGGTCTGCACCGTGGCTCGAGAGGGGCCCGAGCAGCACCAGGGCCTGGGAACGTGTAACCTGCGTGTGCTTTTGTCCGGGCTAGCAGGGAGCCCTCCCAACGCTGCTCTGGTCGAGCAAAGCCCTGAGCAGTGCTGGAATGAACGCTGGCAGGCGAGGGGACTGGGAAACGCACTAACAGAGATTGCACCCTGCTGCATCTCTGGGTGTAGCCTCAGCCCTTACCAAACTGTCACTGAATTACTCTATTTGCAGTACGAAAAGGGACAACAAAATCAAGACTTTTCTTTCGTTTCTTCTATATATAAAAGAAATGCTTCTTTTATAAATAAAAGACTTGTTGCGTGCAGGTCCAAATTCCATATCCACGACACTACTGAGGTCGAACAGAAGGAGCAGCTTTGGAAGCTCCGGGGTTATGAGCAAGAGCAAAGCTCGAACTCTCATCCAGACCTGGCTCAGCGCTACCTGTGGGTTGCAGGCGAGCCGCTGACATGGAGGCTAACGGGGCTCACACGCACCTTGCCTGGCAGCGGGTAAAGCAGGGCTGGCAGCAGCTGGGGCAGGACGGCCTGGGGACAGCCCCGGCTCGCAGGGAGACTAGCCCCGCTCTCAGCAACGACTGGAACCTCGCAGCGTGCACACAGGTAAACTGCTCCGGCCTGCAGCTACACGACCTACAGGGCTCAAGTGCCATAAAACAGTAACTCTGACTGAAGAGAATTCACAGAATCTTATTTTTATTGTAATTTTAATAATATTCTTTTGTCAAATGAAGCTGAGAAACTAGAACTGCAGAAATAGGCAATACACAGAGCCATTAACTGATCTCTTGATTAGTGTCCTACTCACACATTTCATCCTTCTGTACTGACAAAGTTTTTGCTACAGTGTCAATTTAACATATGTATGCTTAAGTAGAATGACTTTTCCTTTCACAAACTGGTAAAATTCAAACCTCTGTTAATATCCGAACAACAAAAAAATCAGTTTGAGTCAAGTGTAACATCTGTTTAATCTAAAGTGAGCTTAAAGTTACGAATACCTTCAGTCCCCTTGTATATTGTGAGAGGTATAGTCACAATGTATATATACTTTGTTCTATATAAAAGGAAATCAAAATGTGATTTGCATAAAAATGTCTTAGAGCATTTTTAAGATTTGATACATTGTGCTAAAATATTTAACTTTAACATTATGATAAAATACATACCAATGAACAGCCACAGTAATTGCTCATGCTGAATATATTAAACCCTCAGTGATTCACCACAGAAGTGCTGTATTCACATAAAATTTTATGGCAGATTTACAGTCTGTCAACTTGACATCAACTGATATAGGATTTTCTTCATCTTATTTTCACAAGATCTACATGAAGGTTAGAAATTACGTTTCTTGGTTCTAGCATTGAGTTCAGTTAAGGAAAAAACAACTGCCCAAAGCACAATTACTTTGCCATGACCTCATTTCTAACCAGAAATGCTGCAACAAAGGTAATGTGCAGGGGAACGCACTGCAGAGATGCCTGCTGCAGGGTTTAGAGGAACAGGAAAATCGTTCTGTTTTCTATATTTTACCAGACACTATTCAACTCCAAATGCTGGTCTGTGCAAAAGCTTCATTTTATGTATGCGCAAGTAACCGAATCTTAACAAGTTTATTCCAATTTTTCTGGACATTACACTCATGAGCTGCTTCTGAAGAAAGTTCTGAGTAGTACTCTAATAAAAATAAGATAGAACCTCAAAATGAATGCAATGTTAGAAATAGACAGCATATATTACAAATCTTTTCTTGATAGGAACAATCAATAAGAATACATATTAGCTTAAAAACAGTTCAGCAAATGTTGCTGACCTGCAAGAAATCTCAGTTCACTATTTACAAATAAGACAAAAATGAATACAGGAAATTTTACACATTTGGTAGTCAATATGTTATTGTTTGCCAAGTAGTCTATTAGAAATTGATATTCAGGAAGACTGGGAAAAACAAACAAAAATAAAAAACCAAACAGGTATCACCTATTCAGTCCATATTTCAAAAACAGGAAATTAGACAATGAATACTGGAAATAACATTCTTCCTCATTAGGGGTATCAGGGACAGATGTGAATGCTAAGTATTCTGTCATTAACTCCATTAAAATGTTCTGTGCACAGGATTCTGAATAAATATGATCAGACCTACTATAAAACAACAGTTGCAACAAGTTTAATTCTGCATCTGTTAAGAACTCACACTCCTGGCAATTGCCAATTCAGAACAGTTTAATGATTTTTTTTTTTTGCTATACATAAAACGTTTTAAAGAAAGTCCAACTTAGGTACTTGGATCAACACAGATCAGTTACTCACAATATTACTTCAATGAGATGACAAAACCAATGAGCCAATACACACTTAAACTCACACGAAAAGGAACATTTTTTACAGTTTACACTGCAGTCCAGCATGAATGCAAGATACAGTAACTGTATTGGTCCAGTCCTGCAGAACATTTTACTAAGCAGTATGACAGTCTTATCTGTACAAGGAGCATCTCTTCAAATCTGCTTCTCTTCCACATCATCCGCCTCTGTCTGTGACAGTAGGATGTGTGCCCCCTCCCCATCAGTAAAAGTAAAGAAAACATCAAATAATCAAGAAAAAAAATAATATACATTTTTCCCCTTTTGATGAAAATGTTTTTCTGTTTCTGAGTTTTTTTTTTTTTTTTGTAATCTAATACTGTTTAAAAAGCTATCAGCTTCAAGATGGCCACTGTAGGCATGGTAATATTCCAGGAACACTTAAATAACAGTTTTTACAATAAATTTAGGTCCATATTATTAGATTACTTTATATGCACTGGTCTCTCATCTGATTTTAGACGTTTTCTACGTGGTTGTATAAAATCTTCATCGGAGTCCTCAGTTATTTCACCATCATCCTCTTCCTGCTCAAATTCAGGCAAAGGCTGGAAGGTCCTGTCTGGGTAGATCTCTGTAAGTTTATCTTCAAAGTATAATGCAACTGCCTTCCCTGCCTGTGCTACTTCTGAATCAGCCTGCGAACAAAAGAAGACAGGAATATTCACCTGTTGGAAATGCACATCCCTTCACCAAGTGTGCATGGTCTGAAACGCTTACCTTCAAATTAATCTCTTGTGTTTCTGCATAAACTTGAACAACTTTCATCATCTAAAAAGGATACCAGAGTCAAAAAAATGAAATCATAATCCTTTCCAAAGTTATGAGATTGCATAGGGTTGGATGACTAAAGTTAGCCATAACAAGAAAACAATTTGTTATGGACTATACCTCTTTAGTTCTCAAACTTAGTGGAAGCAGGATTTAAACAGTCTTATTAAGAGTAAGACACAGAGTAAATGAACCTTTGACAAAACATACAACTCTTGTACAAATAATTTGCTCCCCCTCATTTTTAAAATTGCACTCTGCTCATAATTGCTTTATTCATTTTAAAGTTTAGTTGACCAGACATTACTGTGGAAAAGTCTCATTTGAATTTCAACAGAGAAGACCTCTGTAAGTCTTTGCTATAGAAGACTACTTTCTTGGGGTGTTTATCCCACTTGGATTTCTACTTTGATAAGAGCATGTAGCTCAGAGGCACTAGACCTAACTCGGCTATGAGTGGTCTGGTTGCCTCATATTTTCACATCAGCCAGCACTTCAGACAGTGACATAAGTCTAAGACACCTTTTTAAACATATCCATCAGTCCTTGCTCCCTTGTTTTGCTTTTGTCCCTAAGAGATGCAGCAAGTTTTCTTGTACAGTAGATGCTTCATTATTTTCCTTGACTGAGAAGGTCACATAATGGAACTTTTTCCACAGTGCTCATTAACCTCCACCTAATACAGAGACATAAGGATTTGGCGGTTTCAAATTCCCAAATGCTTGCGAACACAGCACACAGCATCACATTCTGAGATGTATTCAACCTTGATTTTTATCAGCATACTTGTGAGGTAGTTGAGATTTTAAATGTTGGTTTGTGTACTTCCTACAAATTTACCTCTTTTGAGAGTCAGAAACGTTGCCCAAACATTGCAAAATGCCAGTTATATTTTACAGAGAAATGCTGGCTATTGTATGCATTTCTAAGATCATCACAAGAAAGCCACTCCATGCAATGCCTTCTTCTGGACTTTTTATGTTTTTGCCTTAAGGAATCTCAGAAACCAGGACAATGAAGTTTACTTCAAAGTCTACTCTGTTTCTGATAATTTTTTTTTCTGATATTCAGAGTATATTTTTTTATGTTGCTTTACCTAATAACAACACTCAGGTAGCGTATCTCCTTGAGTCACATTTCATATATTAGTACGATAAAATATGTGAACATCAGATCAGTTCAACGCAAAACAGGGCAGCTTCCACAATAATCAAAAATACGAATCCATAAATAAGCCACCTGTTGAAAATGAGTTTTGGTGAGAGATTAGCTATCCATGAGCTAAAGCACTAAGCTTGTAGCGAGTGCTGTAACAACAGGATATCCTCCAGAAAAGCATTTGTCCCAATACAGAGCTTTTTCAATGGGTATCTGCCCTATTTTATCAGTATAAGCACAGTTACCCACCTAAGTTGAGATAGTTTTAAGGACTACTTGACTATCTTTTTCATCTAAGCACTGCCACCATCTGTTCGATATACATCAATATCAGTATGGTATGATGAACATCATACCTGTTTCTCACTCACATACCAAAACCAATGAATATAACCTATTGCTGAACTGGTTTCCCAACATGACTAAATGTTAACAGTCTCCCTATGGATGACTGATCTCCTCATCTAGCTAATACTGAGCTAGTTCTGTAAATATGCTGCACTTTTTAAAGCATCTGTCTAAGCACCTGCTCCATAACACAGAAGTTTAAGATCTGAAGCATAGCCTCTACATAGAGAAGCTACAGAGTCAAGTGGAAATAGGTCCTTTGTTTTGTGTTGTTAATTTTAAGAAAGAGTATACAGATTGAAAGTTAACATACTTCATTAAACCTTTCACAGTTCTTGAAAATCAACCGGACATCTGCCACAAAATCTTCAGGAGTTTGGTAATGTTGAGAATGTTTCTTTTGCAGTTTCTTTTTCACTGTAGATAAATCCATTGGTTTCTTTATAATTTTATAGTAGTTTGGTATCTGTGAAGACAAACAATGCTTTACTACAATGACTACATAGTTCACTGAAGTAACTGAATTTCTCTACTTATCAAAATAGCTATCAGCTGATCTTATGCACTGCATGCATGTTCAGTAAGTGGGAACAATGTATTTTCCTCAAAGTGTTTAAAGATTTCTTTCCCACCTTCATTGTCTATCATAGCAGAGAAAAGCTTTTCATTACAGTTACTTTTCTTATAGCTGAAAATAGAAGAGTCAAGGCAGTTCCTTTCTTGCTTTCACTCCAAAACTTGACAAAGAAAGTTCTCCCAAAGCCTCTTGTAACATTTAGAATTTCATGAGTATCCTGAGTCATCCTCTTCCTATTCAACAACTGCTAATTTGAAATATCTTCAAACAAGTGGGTTTAAGACTGGGAGCACAGTCTCTGCACAGCAAAGCTACAGAATCAGATACTTTGAAGTACGGTGAAATACTGAATGACCACCAGAACTTTTAAACTGGACAAGCAGGACATGCTCCAAGGAAAAGCATTTGACTCCATCCCAAAACAAAGTCCCTCATGACTCCAGCCTTTTAGATGCTGTGCCAAAAACAAATCACAAACCAGTATGCAAAAGCAGACTCACCGAGGCTGGAACTGGCTCTTGAAATTCAATGCTCAGCTCATGACAATACAGGTAAAGCAGGAGACGTTCACATTTCTTGCATACAAATAAATAAAAAGCTTCAAGTTAATACCTTTATTTATTGTCACCCCAGAAATAAATATTTCACTGCTTTAAGTAGTAAGATGTTACCAGAAAATTAAGTCTTCACAAGTTTATTTATAAAAATATCCTAGTCCTTATGAGGATGTTATTAATGTGAAAAACAACAAAACAAAGCTTTGTTCAGACAGCAGATATATTCCCTTTATGCTTTCTTCTAAATCAAAAGTCTACAGCTTAGAATTCAGAAGACTACTAATAGACTATCAAATTAAAAGGAAAAAAAAAAAGAAAGAAAAAAAGAAAAACAGCGAAACATGCAGTTACAGGAAAAGACTGGGTTAAGGACATTTTTTCCCTCATGAGACAAAATTAAACAATATGAAAAGAAATCTGAACTACTTCTACAAGTTTCCTTTTAAAATATTTTTATTTCATTTGCTTGGAATTCCTTTGGAGGAATTTGATTTGATAACACTCCAACACTTTGTTCACAGTCTGAATGATAAAGCTAAAAGTAATTCTCACAGTCAAGGTCATTAAACTTTCTGCAAGAATGCACCTAAATATCTCTAGCACCCTTCACAGTATGAACTTAGTTCAACAAACCTACAAAACTACTTTTATTATAAGTTTAGCGTATCAACGTTAACAAACAGAACTTCTAAGAAAGAACATTGAGGAGATTAATCCATATTATTAAAGTGTGTATTTAAATATAAAATATATGTTGATATGTGAGTTTTAATCAGTAGATGACTACGGTTAATAAAGGAGCACTCACACAGTCACTAAGACCTAGTTATGTAGTCATATCAAGGTGATCTTATTATTTATTTGGTATTTTTGCTAAAGCCACAGTCATATTCAATTTGCTGCAGTCATGGTAAAACCACCTTCAAGAACCAGCTGAGTTCTTGAACAGTTAATTATAGGAACTTGGTTTTTTTCTTAAGAAGCTAATTCCCAAAGTTTTGAGACATACCCTTTGGTCCATAGGACTGAGGCCTTGTGCTGTTTTCCCCTTCTTACTGTGTTGAGAATTGTCACAATCATATTCTACCTCTGGCTTACTGAGGTCTCTGCAGAATGTACATATCCACTCCCCACTAGAAAGAAACAAGCACAATTACTCCAGGAATCCAGGTAGGAAGCCACATCAAAAGATTTGGATTTATAACACCAAATGATAAGCAATAAGGCTCAAGGCAATTCTTTCAGTCAAGGCTTTTTTCTCCTCCCCTCATATTCCTCTCCCAAATACATTTAAATACTTTCCAACATCTTTATCACTGTGACTTTATAATGAACTTTACATAACAGAAGCACACTTTGAGAGCTCATTTGTTTATCAAATAAACTGCAACCAATCGAATACAAAACAATCCAGGCATACCTTTAAAATGTCTGATTTTTTTTACTGATAAAAATCAACGCAGAAATAGACAGTCTTGAGAATGAAGCATCAATTACAGTATTATGTTGAAACCTACCATGTGAATGAGACCATAGAGCTGTTCTAATGAAACTATTACACTTCAGGGTTTCTGGTACCTTGGAAAGCTGAGGAGTGTTGGTACATGACAAGTCAGGTGAAACACTTTGGGGCACTTTTCACAACATAATAGGTCCCCTCCGTTTTGGCATACAGCACACCAGTCTTCATTTGGATCATCCTCTTTGTTATTGCCTTCTCCTCCAGTTCTAGTTGACCGATGCATTAGACTTCGCACCGGAGATTTTCCATTTACAAGGTTATGTCCAGATTGTTTGCAGCTTTCATTTAATTCTGCTGGTTCAGTTTTTACATGATTTTCCAGACTTCCTAAGGCCTCCAGGTCACTTTCCAGATGCAAGTTAGTGGACAATGGTGGTGTCATGCTGCTCTCAGGACTGCTAAGCTGAAAAAAAAAAGTAACACATGAAAATATGAGAAGGGATCAGTTTTACAAGGGCATCTTTCCTCACATGCTGGAAGTCAAAAGCTACCCAGTGTTTACTGGCACTACAGGTACTTCCCAAAATAACTCGCAGACCATACTGAACAGTGGAGTTGCACACAACATAAAAATAATATAAAAAAATCACTTTGAAGAACAGACTCATTCCTAGTATGTAGCATGATGAACACACCAATAAAAAGTCAATACATATCTCTACTGTCACTAGGAAAAATCCTTAAGTTCTTCACCCTCCTCCCAGTACACAATCCCATTATATCAAACAGAGCTGGGAAGCACCAAAATACTCACTTGCATAAATATTTTAAAGAATTGTAAAAGTGCCAATGACAGGCCTGCTCTGGAATGAGAAATCTTGACTGACCAGAAGATTTCTGAGTACAATTACATAGACAGAGTGTTCAGTAATTCCTGCTAACAATGAATTATTTACAGGTTTCATTACCTAGGGATTAAAAACAGCAACAAACTACACTGTTGGGGGTATGTTATTGGAACAAAGACAAAATTTACATGGCACTACCCTGTATCTAGCAGAGTATAATGAATGAATATGATCACATTCTAAACGTGAAACAAACTGAGATCAAGTTCTAACTTTTTTTCCCATTGGAGTACTTTTAGCACGCAATGATACATGAGGGTACCTAAGATTTGCAAGGATTGGGTACCTTTTGCATTTGTGTCACTGGTTCAAATCCTGTCCAAGTTAACAAGAGAGACATTATTTAATCCTCATTTGTCTGACATAAGTTAGCAAGCAATAGTCCACGTCCTGTTTTCCAGCTTATTGCTACTTATATCACGTAACTGCAGATAGCCAGCAGCCTTAATAGTGCTACAAAAATAAAGCTCACTACTGAAGCTGACCTATGCTTAAAGTTCAGATACACTACCCAAGGACCAAAATACCTTCCAGTCTTCAGAGCTGTTAACAGAATATGAGATTTAGTAGTAGAACTGCTTTATGATTTCCAAACTCCTCTATGTGCTAGTAGGAACACCATCACATGCCGTTTCACAAACAAACCTTACCATGCAAGCGCTCCTTCTGCCATCCTCTGTTTTTTCCTGTTTTACTGTTCCTGAGAAACTGCATAATTCTTCCTCTGTTCCTGGCTCCTGCTTGACTTTCACTTGGTCAGACTTGAAGTTCATGTTAGTTTTCTCAGCATTTCTTCCTGAGGAGCCACAGCTAGAAAGGTATCACCACATAAATAAGATGAAAACTCATTAGAATAAAAAAGTTAAACATTGCAAAGGTAAACAATGTCCATTTCTTTAGAGAAGAGCTTTATTTTACAAGGCAGTGGGGAGTTGTATTTTTTTAAAAAAAGACTATGTATAAGGTTTCTTCAACTACTGGGTTGCAACAAATCCCTCTTGATCTGTTGCCAATTTATTTTTGAATTATCTATCTTTGATTTTCAGCCTGACAATATTGACTGTTAACATACTAACCTTCCTCTGCTACCTGTGCTGGAAGTGCTAGGTGGTCTCACAGGAGTGTGGGAGTTGGATAAACCTGAAAAGTGCAGAAATTTACATATCTTAAACACTGCATTCATGTGCAGGCAGTTTGTCACTATGAATATGTTTCTGAACAAAGGTGAAATACAAATTCCTGAAAAAAACTTATTTTTTGAAAAAAAAGTTTAAACTAACAAAATATCATTATTCTTAATGCAGGAAGTATTATACTAAAAGATTAGCAGTACCTATCATACTCTTACCTGATGAGCCTGGAGATAGCGCTGAAGGTCCTGGGGAGGGATTCAGGGTACTTGTAGGTTGCGGGGGTAGGTGGCTCCCTGAAATATATCTACTTAGGAGGTTATCTAAATTATTTGAACCAGCATCTTCAAGCTTAAAAAAACAAAAGCACAAAAATTCTGAATCAGTTAGGTGGAAGTCTGCTAACAGTTTTACATTAGTAGTTTCACAGTATTCCACATAACTGTAGCATCAGGCAACTTAAATTCCAAATAAATGATTGAAAGTCTTTGAAAGACATAACAATTTAACATAGTGATAAATTCCCACACAATAGACTTGTGGAAAAAAAAAGAATAAGTGAACATAATACTTAGGGTTGATTAATTTAAGTTTTACTGGTGTAACAGTCATTAAATGCTGCTTAATCTAAAGCCTAGCAAAGGCTGAGCAGGTTAGACCCATACAGCCAAAGAAGCTGCAAAGAAGTCCAAGGCAAGGACTATAGATTTTAATTCTTCTTTGACTATAAACAATAAATAACTACACTACAGAAAAATACTGTTATCCAAATTAAAAAAAAAAGTTATAGAAAGAAAGCAGATCACCTACAGCAAAAGTACCCATTCTTCGCTACTGACCTGGATGGGTGGGATATCCGGCAGGGATGGTAAATTCTCTGGGTTTGTTACAGAGGGAATGAGTTCAATTGCTGTAACAGATGGACTTGTTGGACCACGGTTTGCATTTGCCATTGTTGCTGTAGTAGGACTAGTTGGATTAATAGTGGTATTGTGCACAGAAACAACTGGAAAAGGCCCCGCATGCCCAGGGTTAGAATGCTGTAAGAAAAGAGACCATGATTGCATTAGAGACATAGTAGAAAGCTGGTCCTCACACAAAACAGCAAAACTGAGTCCTCAAAAACTCTTTTTTTTTTTTTTTAATATAAATTCAGTTTTGCATAAACATAACCTGACAGCTATCTAGATTTATATGAGAAGAAACCAATTTATATAGCTAGATGTTTATATATACAGTATAGATTTCTCCCATTCTTCTGTTGAATTATTTTCCTGTATAGTTCTATTTTCATGGCATAATGATTCCCTCCAAAGACAACTTTAGACTCCATATAACTATGTATAACCTTTTTTAGAATAGTTACAGTACATTTTTTTAAAAAATCTTATTTTCCAATCAATCCTATTAATTGTGGGGAATCTTTATTTTTAATGGTAAGCAATGGTAAGGTCCATCATGCTTCAGGTTTGAAGTTAAAACATGTAGAATTAGGTTTGATTAAAGTCCCTGAACTACTTTGAACTTTGCTATTCCTGATCGCTCCTTAAGAAAACCAAAAGCTCAATGCCACTGAAAAATGAAGAATAGAAATGTTCTGTTTCCTAGGGCTAAAAAACAACAGAAGTACTAAATCCATTCTTCGTTTTTAAAGTTTGAACTTTTTTACATTGAGGAAATATCTTATATTCCAGTATGGATAGGAAAACATACATGAACGGATGTAGCTGTGAAATGCAAGGGTTACAGATAAGTACATTTAAAGCTGGGGGCATCATCTATTTTAATGAAATCTGGGCACAATGGCACAAATGAAGCATGTACACAGGATATACTTGTCTTTGGAGGTGCGGTTGCATCATGGAGTATTGTGGTCCATTGTGGCGTGGTATTCCTGGTATACGAGCAGCATTCTGAGCCATTCTCATCTGATGTGCTTGGAAAGCCCCACAGTTCATGTTACCCCTCTGCATGGTCTGCATGCTGATCAACCTGGGAGGCTGCAAGGGTTTTTATTTTTTAAAATTCTTACTTTTAACACGGAAAAAAAAGAAGCCAATCTCTTTCCACAGTAGTAGGTTTACTAATTACATAACATCAAGAAAATCCAATAGCTGTCATATTTAAAGCCTGTTAAATTTCCTAGTATTTTCAAGTTTATAAACTGCTTTGTAAGTTTATATTTGACAGGGCAATTTTAAGTTGCAGTATTATGCTGAAATATGAAGAAAGAGCATACAATAAACTTGCCTGTTGCTGTAAGATTTGAGGACCCGTTTGCCTGGGAACTGACCCAGCTGGCTGTCCCATCCTCATCTGCTGCAGTTGCTGATGTTTTTGTGCATACACCTGCTGCTGCATATGCTGAAGTCGCAGCTGTGCTAGATTTATTTGTCCTGGAGTTTTGTTGACATGGTTTGTTCCTGGGGGAGCTTGTCCAACTACTACATTAGGAGTGTAACTAGGAGTTGGCTTGTTTTCGATAACAAGGTTACCTAAAGAAGAAAACAAAAAAGAACCAGCTAGTGAGAACTTACATATCCACCTTCATTTGTCAAGGATGACAAATGAAGAATATCCAAATGCTTCTAATGCAGATTACAATTTGTTACAAAACAAATTAAGATTGTCTTCTGAAGTCTCTATAACTACACATGAGAGAAAGTGAAAAAAACTATTTCCAAAACATGAAGAAAAACAAGAACCAAAGGAAGTACACACAAAACATCAGAAAAAGATCATCTTCTTAATGCTAGCTTTCTGTTAGATTTATATTCAACAAAAAAAGTTGGCAAGCAGCTGCCAACTAATATCTCTGTCCCACCTCACTCTAACTCATCTCCTTTACTTCCCTCATTCAATAGCTGTCCCTCAAAAAGCATAAATTAGGTGATTAATAAGAAAAAAAACCTGTGACACTGCACTCCTGCAGGACAAGCCCATAACAAACAAGTTACGTAATTAAGTACTTAACTTCCTTACGTGCGCACACCTTATTAGTACATCTAACAACTACGCTAGGTACTGTAATCATAACTCTAAATGCCCAGTGATGTCAGTTGTCATTAAGAATTCATACAGAACAACTCCTCCAGCTATCTTCTCTTATCAAAACTACCACCAACTCATGCCTTGGGGCAGAGAAGGAGTAAGTGGTAGCACTGAGAAAGCAAACTGAAAATGGAAGAAGTTACAGATACAGTACTCTAATCTACTGTGTAGCAATTGCAAGCAATACCAACAATCACACAGGAACAAGAGCTTAATTACTACTGGGGGCTTTATTTTTCTTTACCTTTATGGAAGTGTTAAGCGTCACAGAATATCAAACTATTTAAAAGTTGTTTGCTTATTCACTTACCTTGCCAGTGATGGCACAGACTGGCTTGGAGCCATGAACTTAATTAAAACAACTCTTGATTTAGCCATACTTGCTCATGCCTTTTCAAACATATTAAGACATCGAGTACTATTCCACTTGTAGCTAAATAGGCATCCATAGGTAAAACTGATTTTAATGAGCCATTTACCTGCCAAGAAAGCTCATTCCAGAAGTGCTCATATAGTACAGTTTAACTATTCCAATAAGATTAAAATATTAAAAAAAAAAAAAAAAAAAAAGAGGACTGCTTCTCTAGGGACCAAAACTTCGCTGGAGCAAGCTTTGCTAATAGAATAAACCCATTGGATGGCTTATCCCAACAAGAGAGTTTAAATTTTCTACATTAATATGCTTTTCTACATATAAACACACAATTTCCTTACCTAAATTGACGACGTTTTTTGCCCAGAAAGTAGGATCACAATGGAAGCGTATTGCTCCATTGGCAGCTGGGACAGGATCACAACGTGCCTTTAAAATATGACGCAACTGGAATGTTATCTAATGGAAAGCAAAAACAAGACTGTTGATGAAAACAAAACAAAGAATGAGAATGACAGCAAGTGTGCATTTTGTCCAGTGAGTCTAGACTGCTGGACCACCAACAATGACTTTCAAAAGCCAGTTTGGCACACACCCTGGAAAGTACCCAACTCACAAAAAAAAAAAAAAAACATACAACTAAGGTTTTAACTGAACGCCAAAGATTAAGAAAGTATTGCTACTGCACTGACTTTATTTCTGCACTGACTCAGGTTAAAAACTGAAATGTCCTTATGGACCTGAACCGTAGTCCTTTTATGACAGAACTCTAAGTCCTTAGTTTACAAATAAGAATGTAGTACATGTTCGCCAATTCATTTCATTATTACAATGCTTTTTAAATGAAGGAAGAACAAGTCATTGTCTTTTCCTTAGATATAGCCTAGTAAGGTTACAGATACCTAAGATATTCTTTTGACCAAGCATTTTCCAACTGCACAGACAAGTTAGAAGATCTTTCCTTACCAGTCGTTTACTATATAGCAAGGCAGTACTGCTGCCACTTGCAATGGCCCAATTAGTAAAGTTCATCACATGCTTCACTTGCCGCGAAAGACCAGTGATGTCATTTTGTTGTTGTATTAACTTCATCTGTCTCTCCTTTGTTACATTCTACAAAGAAATTAAAAATTACAATGGGAGCTTCAGATTTTAAAAGAAAATGCAAACTACTGTGACAGTTATTACAAGGGAAAAGGATACATGTCTCCAGCAAAGCTGCCTATACCGATGCTTACATTCACAACGGCAAGAGTTAATAAACTGTGCCCTTTCCATAATTATTCAGAGAGGTGCCAGAGCACCTTTGCTTTGTGCCAAGAAATTCTCAACTCCTGAAGACACCAACTCACTCTTTGTCCCGTTGCTAGAGCACAGCAGCAGGACAAAGCGCAGCGAGGGCATCGCAGAGCCAGGCACAGTCACACTCCCAGCTTGGTGCTGCATGGGGCTCTGGCACTCCTGCAGCTGCTGCAAGAGCTGCAGAGCAGCAGCAGGGAGAAAAACAGCAACAAAGCCGGCCAGGCACCTTGAGGAATCTACTTCGCCGGTAGAAACTGCCGCTGCCTGCCTGCTGAAGCCGGCAGATAGACCCTGCAACCCTTCTCTGAGGAGCCTCGGCCTTTGATAACTTGGCAACTCTAAATTTTGCACTAGAAAATTGGGCTGCAGTACTGAAACTTCAACATTTAAATAGCAATACCTGACTGAGCAGTCGTAATGATCACACACACACACACACACACAAAACAAATGCAGGGAATTGCAACAAATGCCAGGAAATCAAGAAAAGTCAGAATTCAGTTGCTTATGTAATTTAATGTTCTTTAGTTTTGTAGTCCTAAGTTTAATTTTACATAGATTTGAGAGAAAAAAAAATAGAGACTATATAATTTATTCAGAACATGCTACTGGGGAAGTATGTTTAAAGTCATTGACTCCTTTAAGATGTTAATATCTTATACAACTTAAAATAGCAGCATTGCACCTGTACGTACAGATAAGAAAGACAATATCACGATATCGTGCCTTTGCATCCAATACCTAGTTGTACTTTAAAAGTCAATACTTGTTAGAAGTTAGCATCAGTTCTGAAACTGAAGACAAAAATCCCCCAAACCTCTATAAGGATCACAACAGTCTTAACAGCAAGGCAGCCAACTTGACATATGATCAGGAATGAAAACTAATACTAACCTAATACTTGCATGCCAGTTTTCTTGCCCTTTCTCTGTATAAAATTCTTATGTTAGAGCAGGCCAAAACATTATTCCTATTTTTAGCATTTTAGCGACATATTTTTAACATTTCAGATAGATATATATCGGTGCCTTTCAAAGAGAATCACAATTAAAAAAAAGCTCTAAGTCCTCATGCCAAAAAGAATCTATTCTGACCAAGCTCAACCATTCCTTGCATTTGACTACTATTTTTTCTGTTTCCAAAGGTGAGTAGGAACCCATTATAAAACAGTGCATCAAGTAACATATTCAAGACGGCAACACAGCATGTCATCATATGAAGTGAAAGAAGAAACCTTCCCTAGACAGAGCTTATGATCATGAAGCTCTGTCTATACTGTTTTATAGCCATTTGCGCACTAGCGCATATTACAGGCCATTTCGGGGTCCTGCTGAAGGCTACCATGTGACAATAAAGCAGAGTGAGCCTGTAGCTACACTCTCATTTAATATCTGGAAGGTCCGTGCTGTTGTCCCGTCCTTTCCTGAGGCAACAGCTTCTCCAGGACACAGAGCCCTGAGTGAATAAACCTGCTCAAATGAAAATTATTTAAGCAAAGTTTTCATCAAGATCAATTTTCCACTGGGTTCTCTAAGCAGCTGCAAAAATACTGGTGTCTACACAATGGGGAAGGAAGGAATCAGCACTTATCTCCCCCTTCAAAAGCAGAACAGGCAGGTACTAGATCAAAATCATCATGTAAATATAAATTTGAACTCAAACTGGATTAAGAGAAAGCACAGAAAAGAATAGCTTTAGGAAGTCTTCAGAACTAGCAAACATCCCCTTTGCTGCCACCACACTGCATAAGCAAAAGAGGAGAAACTTATTTTAACTAGCTAACAAAGCCTACAGAGCAAAGAATGATGTAAAGTTGCATCAAATTGTCTGCATCAATTTGCTGTTGCTCAAAACTAAGCATATGGACTTGTCTCTAAGAGTTTACACTGAAAAAAAGCTTCTAGTTAAGGTTTTCAGGAAGACACAAAAGCAAGCAGCTCAAATGTTACAATGCTAATATATTTCTATGAACTTAAATATTTAAGGAAAGGATTAAATTTTACAGACCTCTGAGAGGTACATTATAACACAGAAATCTGGCAAACAGAATGAAGGAATGAGATTTTCATACACTCCTTTCCGATGAGTTTGATTTTGTACGAATCAGGCATGGACATAAAAACTAAGCAAACCCTAGGCCTTAGACTAAGAGTTAAATGGGAGACAATTCAAAGGATACACCACTCCCGGACAGTATCAGTATTGCAACACCTACAGCCACACCAAGCAAACTGTTCTCAAATACGGAATATGATTTTTTTAATAGGGGATTTGAAACAGTGAAAAACACTATTTTTTTTAATCTTAACTGTACCTCAAGCTGCTGTAAGAGAGATTTTCCCTTTTTATTGATTTCATTGATGAGGGTGAATATAGCCACTTTGATTTCCTGTTCTACTCGTTTGTTAGTTTCATTTACTTCTTTTATCCTAAAAAAAGAGAAATGTATTATCAGGCAGTCATTTTATACTATGCCGCCAAATACTAAACACCGCAGGCATCTTCCCACCCTTGAAGAGTGAAGGAGCAATTTCTGTATTGATGAAGCTTTGATAAATGCAAAATTGATAGCTTGTTTCATTTCTAATACAGAAATGGATATTAATCAACTGTTTTGGAAGAAAACATCTAAAATTTCAGCTTTGGGGAAAAAATGAATAGTTTGAGATCAAGTTGATACCTCAATTACCACTTACATTTTACTTGAAAGAATACAAATCAATCCTTGTGATTTATGTATTTATATATACACATATATACATACACAGAGCAAGACCACCTATGTGAGTGCATACACGTGTATATGTGCATATGTATATTTGTCTCCATATTATGTCTCTTCCACTACAAAGAATTTACTTACAGTGTCTTAAATTTTTATACTACTACCTATTAACTAGAGATAAGATAATCCTGAACTTAAGACCAACTTCTGCACTGTCTCTCAAAAATATTTAAAATAAAGTTTATTATATATCTATGATAAATGCACAATACGGGTATTAGCTTTTTGGTAATCACCTGCCTAATGCTAGTTTACACTATTCTCGTACTTTATCACAATTGCCTTTCAGTTTTAACACCTCATACTTTTTCATTGTCACCTTCTTCACTTCCAGTGTTTTCACTATTCTCAATCTTTTCAGACTCAAATAAATCATCTTCAGTTCTGTCCACAGAATCTGAAATACAGTATGTCTTAAACTCTACTGCCAATTCTGGATTTATCTGATCCAATGCTATCTCTAATCCAAAGACAATTAGCATTGTATCAGTATTCTTTGCTCTGTTTGTAGGAGTCAGAGCATAATCTTCCACCGGGATTCAGTTTGAGTACAAAGCTTCAAAATATTCTTTAAGGGCTTGTTACTACATCAAGCATCCGACCTTGTGACGTACGACCACAAGACCAACGCTCCCTTCTCTCTGACAATCTTCACTGCTGGTGCCAGATGCCCTTTAAAAGCATCTAGGAGAAATGTTCTTCTAGTGAAAGCACACCTGGTCATCTACTCCAAAACAAGCATTCAACACGTGCTTCGTTAAGTCCGTAGATATCCATTCTTGGTTTTGGTACTTAACTGTTCCAGTAGGCAGTTCTTCCTTCACCATTGTTTTACAGCTCAAGACCACATATAGTGGCAATTTCACACCATCTACAAACACCACCAACATTACTGCATTACAAATCTTTTTATTCCCCAAGGTTTTTATGATGATTGATATTCTGCTCGTCTCTTCAATGGTGTAATTGAATAACATGCCAAAGTAAATTGGTATAACACTTGCACTGTCTGTTTGGTTTAGCTGATAATCATAATCTTTAAGCAATTCAACCCTACACTCAAGGAATTCACTGAGTTTTTGGTGAAGCTAGGACTCAGATCTTTGCAGGGTAAACATTACTATGTTTTATTCATAAACAGCAATCATTACTGGCCTTGATATCTTGACACAGATTTTTCTGGTATTTCTTGAGCTTTCACAGTTTAATTATTTCCCATACAATTGAGTTTCTGTCTCTTCTTCAAATATGTATGAATCCAACAGCTTGTTCTCCTAAATTATGAGCTGCTTCTTTTGGGTTCACTGAATGAGATTCATGTGAAATCAACACAGAAAGGCTTCCGTTTTCATTACTTCCATCTTCACATGTTTGCCTCTGTTACATGATTTGTCTTCCTAGCCTCACAACTAGCATGCATATGCTACCACTAGGAGTTGCATTTTCATGCAAATTTGCATGAAAATTTCTCTTATACCATTGGTACATTTTTTGCTACCTCCAGGTGATGTCATTTGCAAATGACTTAAGATGACAGTTTTATGAACATTCTGCCAAGAATCACAGAGGAATTTCCTGATCTCCAGATACCACAACTTCATGAACATCTGAAAAATCATCAGTGATCACATGTTCTCACTATGTCCATATTCAAACTTCAGGCTGTGTGGAGCATATCTGTGCTCCTTCATAGATAAGAGGGCTCCCACACCAGTGTTACATTACCATATTGGCCCCCAAAGATGTCCCTGAATATAACCTATCTGTTGAATTTTTAACTAAAAATAGCTAGAGGGAAAAAAAGTCTTGTTTTCTTTTCTGGCAAATACATAAATTTTGCTTGCCTAATTAAAAATAATCAAATTCTCTATTAAATTTCAAAGTTTTACACAGGGAACAAAAACAGTGAGCCTTTCAAATAAATCATAGGCATATCTTTTTAAATGGCCAAAACATCTATCATCCAGAGTTGAATTTAGCGGAAATCATAGCAGAGGTTTAGTAGTTTGCCTTCTTCTTTACAAACTGCAATAAATATGTCACATCTTCGATTCTACTCAAAGTTGCCTCGACAGACATCTTAGACTTTTATTTCTTATAACAATATCCCACAGAAATACAGTATTAAAGAAAAAATCCAAATGTATTTCACAGTCCTGCATAACTAAAGCTACAGAATCAACTAAAACTAAATATTCTAGTAGTTCCCTCATTTGTCTTAAGATGATTCACTAAATGGATAACACAATAGTAACATTAATTAATTTGGGGTACTTACCTATTCTGAACTTGGGTAGCTGCAAAATTTACATAATTCTTCTTTTCAAGAAGTTTGGCCAATAGGTTCTCAATTGCACCCTTCTGATTCTGAAAAGCTTCTTCCAGAAATTGGTACCTTTTCAATACACAAGAGAAGATATAAATTACTGAAGAGCAATGTGCCTAAGTTTCCAGTTTACATGAAACTGCATTTCCTACTAAAAGCTTGACAAAACTGAGAGAAATATAGAAAATTGAAGTCACATATCCATATCAACGTGCAAAGTTTTTCATAACTAATAAAATACATTGTATCTGTATTGAAGACTGAACCTTTGGGTATCACTTATAAATACCAAGTTCACAAGAAGACCTTGCACTGACTGCATCACTTCATAGCATAGCAAGCTAAGAAACACCAGAGAAAAGATATACTGGAAACCTCAGGAG
>JAVCKT010026864.1:11879-28413 GCA_032273925.1 Rhynchotus rufescens | reverse complement strand
TTAATACCAAAAAAAAAAAAAAAAAAAAAAAAAAAAAAAAAAAAAAAAAAGAGAGAGAGAAATGTTAAATAGCTTTTCAGTTCCATTAGGTGAATGTTCCTTTGTTACCCCAAATCTAACAGCCAGTTTAGGTACACCTTGATTTCCATCTGCACATCAAGGATGTGACTGTTCCCAGCCCCTCTAGCACCAGGCTTTTGTACTGTGATTTACTTAGTAAGGCATTTTTCCTCATCTTTTCTGTTCTTCTATAAAATGCTGGGCATGTTTAGAGTGCGCTTGCTAAAATAAATAGCTGTAATATCTCCTCTGCTTCCATAAACCTCCCCGCTCTGCCTCCCTGCCTGCCTTGTCGGTGGCTGCTGGTGTAGCACAGACCTTGCCGAGGCGCTAATCGGCAGCAGTGGCTTGATGACATGTTTATTCCCCGTCATTACCGCAGGTGACTGATAATCAGTTAGAAGCAGCTATTCATTTTTTCTGCAGCAGCAGAGGTGGTTCCTGTTTCACCAGGCATTGAGTGCAGGGCCAGAGGAGAGACTGCTTCCCTGCAGGACTGTGGTTTTCCTTCTGAATGGGTGCAAATCATCTGGCTCGCATTCAGAGGGCTAGATAACTAATTCCTGACCGTGTATTCCTCCACTGAGCTGTGCAGAAAGTTTATCCTCTTGTAACAGGACGAAGAGTGGTTTGTGCCTGTCAAATTTGAAGGACCTGGCACTGAAAAAAGTTTCTGTCTCTAGTTCTATGCACATTGCATTAAGACTTGTTCTGCCTCAGTTTCCCCATCTGTAAAACTCATAATAGTACTTGTGTGTTTTCTCTCCTTTTATTTGATCTGTATGCAGGGTAGTTATTTGCACAGTTCTAGTGATATATGGCCTTACCCTGTGGGATGCTGTTGCAGTGTGAGATGAGTTATAATGTTGTTGGTCACAAATGTTTGCTGGCCAGTTTTTAATGTGATGCCTAACACTCATACCTGGGCTGTTAAGATGTTGATGCAGCTTTGTCCTTTCCTTAAAACATTGAGATGGTGCTTCCAGATGTGTTGTGTAACTGGGATTTATTTTCCTCTTTGAGGACTCAGCAGTTATCTTCTGACAGAAATGTGAAAAGGCCAGCTGTGCTTCTGGAAAAACCCCATTCCTCCTTTTTAAAAGAAGCTGAGGATATTTTGAATGTGGCTGCCCAGCTGTTCCTGGATGAGGGTTTTCCAAACAAGGTTTACAAGCCTTGTTTCAGGACTGAGGTAAAATATGAACCCTAAACCGGTGACATAGTACGTGTTGTGCAATAGCGACCTGATGGATGTCCTGTTGCCGTGTGGTGAGCTTCCCCTTAGAGGGGCTCGATGGTCCCTCAGACCCTAATCTGCGGCAGGAGTGCTGCCCTGCCCTAGTTAAACCTCAGTGTCTCTATTGATCTCTGCAAAGCAAACGCCAGCAGTGCGGAGCAAGCCGATTCCTGAAGGTGCCGGTGCGACAAGGACCACGTCCCACTCCTGAGGCTGTCGCAGTATTGAAGTGCTCCAGAAACAGCCCCTGGCTGTCCCTTTCGCCTGCTCTCCAGACCCAGCGTCTCAGCTGTTTTGCTGTGGTGCAAGGACCTGTTACCTGCATGTGCCAATGTCGGAGTCGCTGTACAGAGAGTCACTGTTCCACTGAGGCTTCTCTGGAAGCTGTCGGGAGAGGGAGAGCAGTCATGGCAGGATGAGTGAAAGCGAAGTGACCGCACAAGTGGTCTCACCTGGAATTTTTTCCTGTGGTGCTATTTTATTATGTGATTGCAGGGATTATTTTCCTTTTTTGATATACAGGCAATAAGCACTAGGCCTGAGAAATAGAAACAGGCAAATCATATGTTGTTTGAGCAGTAAGATATGACAGGGCGTGAGTGATGGGACATTAATTCATGATGCTGTGTGACTAGGCAAGAATTTAAATGTTGTAAGTTAGGCAGCCATGTGTTTTATTGGAATTATAAAACTTTTATTAGAAAATTGTAGGAGGGGGTTCACACCAACCCTTCCCCTTCATTGGTATTTGTGAAGGGCTGAGCTATGAATTATGTCGGATGCAAGAGGCTGTGGGAATGATGATGTTGGTAGGAGCATTAGGCTTTATGGGCTGGGGATGAGGGTGTCTGTGAACTTCCCACTGACTGGGAAGGGAACCAGGGTGTCCCAGTGCCCTGGGCTGCATTTCAGCACTGCGGACAGCGCCGGGGCCACCCTGTGGTCCCTGTGACCGGGTCTGGCACCAGCCTGGCCTCCCTGCTGGCCTCAGCCCTGGTGGCCTCGCTGCTCGCAGAGAGACCTTTCTGCCCATGGCTCTGACCTCCCTGGCCCCTGCTCGAGCCCTGGCCCCTTGGTGTTTAGTCTTGCTCTGCTCGCCTGTGGCTTGACCACCCTGCCTCCAAGCCAGCCCAGCCTCCTGGCCCTGCAGCTTGGCCTCCCTGCCTATTTCCCCTTCTCTCTAGGGGAACGATCTCTTTCCTCTTTGCAGACACAGCTCTGGGCTGCCCTACAAGCACAGTGAGCGGATCAGCAGCTGTGTACACCCAGCTCACAGGTGCAACCCTATTTCTAGGAAATGGGAGTGAGTCTATCCGAGGAGCAACCAACTAGATTTTGCTGCCAACATCGTTTTTTTCCCCCCTGCCCTCCCTTCTTCCCTCAGTGAAACAAGTCTTCTGAGGTTGTCTGTTTATGGTAGCTGTATCTTAAACTTCCAAACCTGCTGTGCTTGCCTGGCACTGGCTTGTTCTGCAGCGTAAAAGGCATCACCCGCGGTACCCTGCTGCTATCAATGGCTTATTCACATGAGTAGCTCTCTAGGAAGGATTGCCATCTAACCTCGCTGCAGCTACAGCCCATGGGACTTGGCTGAGTGTTTGTTGCATCCAGTTGCTTGATAATTGTGGGGAATTTGCTCTCAGAATAATGAAGAAATACCTGCTCTAGCTTGTCAGGCTGTTCATGGTGAAATATACCTCACAATCATCAGTATTTGAAGGTAAAGGGTAGGAGAAAGATGCTTTTCATGCTGAAGCACAGTGTGCCTTCATTGGGAAGAGAAGGGAAAACACAATCACAGCATCCAGGCGTGTGCGTTTTATCTGCCAGAGCTAATTGTGGAGGATGAAATGGGTTTCTGCTTTGGGGAAGGTTATGAAAGAGGATTTCAGTAAGCTGGGTTTGCTGCACTGCCTACCTGAAGTCCCTACCAGTTCAGTTCCCCTCAGGTAGGGGTGTCTGAGACCACAACGAGGGGCACTGCACCAAGCTTCAGGAATAGACGTGGGGGCTTTTGGGGTGCATGTCCTCAGCGTGAGCTTGGCTTTGCAAGCAGGAGTGTTGTGGCTCCTCGTAAGCTCAGATGTGCTCCCAGGCACCTACTGCCTGCAAATCCGGAGGGTGCCTGGAGGGAACCTGCCCCTTGGAGCAAGGCAGCTCCCTGCAGGATGCCGCTTCCCTCCTAATCCGAGTGTTTTTCCTGGTGTTCGGGACGTCGCCGCAGAAGGGCGGCCTGGCCTCCTGCTGTGGCCTCCGCACGTCGGGAAGGTCCAGCTGCCATCTCTGCTGGCTGGCAGCAGGGTCCCTTGGGAGAAGGGCGCCTTGCGCCTCCCCTGCGGCCTCCCCGTCGCGTGCCCCTCTCCTCGCCACCCTCCTGGCTCCGCTCCCGTCTCCTGTGTCCCCGGCCGTGTCTCGCTGTCGTCCCCAGCCGCCGCGGGAGCCGGCGCGAGCGCCGCGGGCTAATGGCAGCTCCCTTTTCATTAGCTGGTGAGAACGCAGCTCTCTGGCAGAGCAGCCTGCCTCTCTGAGCTCATGAAGACCATTTTTCCTTTTATCTATAATTTAGTGGAGTGTCAAGCCACAGAAGTTTTCACAATAATAAGCAGTAGAGGAAATTTATTTGCTGCGAAGGCAGGTTTTATTCCAGGGCTGTGGTTCTTCTAGGCCTCCTCAGGACAGGCATTGGTTGCTCATGCGCCTCCCCTCCAGGGAATCTCTTGGCCCTTGTCCCCAGGACCTGTTCTACTCCAGTTACTGCTCAGTGCAGCAGCTTTCCAGACGCTCATCCTGCACAGGACCTGTGTGGCCAAGTGAACACCTGGAGCAAGGAAACTGCAGCAAAGTGCGAGTATTCACACACTTGGGCAGGTCTAGTGAGGGGGGAAATGGAGTCATGAGATTCCCCATCTTTCATCTTCTCTTGCTTGTGCATCTTTCATGTGTGCTTCTCAGAAGAGCCTCTATGAGGCTCTGCTGAGGAAATGCAGATTTTCAGGGCTATGTGTAAACCTTACCCGTGATCAACTTGAGGTTGCCACTGGTAACTGGAGATAGGAACTGGATCCTTCATGGAGCGAAGGAGCAGGGCTCCTTCCTAAAGTGCAGGAAGGTGAGGAGCACAGGGCTGAGTGATGAGAAGGAAGGGGTGGGATGCAGCTACAAGAGAGATACAAAGGACCTTGTCTGGAGAGGGAAGTTTGCAAGGAAGGAGTAGAGCATGAAGAAATCATTAGGCAAGAGACCTGAAATGGGGAAGGTAGATGAGGAGTTAGAAAAGGTGGCAGGGAGAGCGGATATGGAGAAGAGAGGGAAGGCTGCTTAACACAGGGGAGAAGCGTGTGTTTAAGAAAAAAAAATGGGTCTGCTAGCAAATGCTTGGGAGCTCTATCTCTAAACTAACCAGTACCTTCATCTTCTGCCTTGGTATGGCTTTGGACGTAAGGCTAGGATGTTTCTAATTATTTTTCCTGGATGAGTTTTGTGATCCTGATGATATTAATTATTCTTAAAGGTCAACAGCACTCACTTGAATCCCCTTCTGTTCTATCGTGTAATCAGCTAATTAATTGGAAACCATTTAGCAGCGTCTGCCGAGAGCTTAGCCTGCCTTATGCCCGGTTCTGCTGTTGCTGGGACACACGCACATGGACCCCCCTTTCCTTCAGGGGCTCTGTAGAGCCTCTTCTTCCAGCCCGGCCACTGCCGTTCCCGGGATCCCCTGCCCTGAGGTGAAAGTCCCTGAGACCTGACTGTTACTTGTCTCGTTGTCCCGCAGGAAAAGTGCTAGAGGCTGTTCAGAGCTCACTGGTTTCTGGGAATTGAATGTTGAGGGAAGATGGAGTCTTCTTTAATATAAAAGTGAGGACCAGTAGGTTTGTAACAACTGGGAGAGTAGAGACCTAGTTCAGGAGGGAGGGGAGGGAGGACCCTGTTCCAGAGACCCTGTGCTCAATGAATTGCAGGTCGGGCTCTCCATTTGACAAGGTCAACAGTCTACCCAGGCTTCTGCCCAGTGCCTACCTGTGCGTTTGGGCTGGCTCTAGTGGATGTTGCTGAGATGGTGCTGCCTCAGCTACTGCCCTTGCTGCATGAGTATTGTCACGGAGAGGAAGCGATGGGGCTTTGAGGAGCACATCTTTGGGCTCTGGTGTCACAGTGTGCTGAGATGCTGGAAAACGTCCTCTGGACACTGTTCCCTGTTCCAGACGGTCTCCTCGCGCTTCTGCTGCGTTCTGTGTGGCAGAGCGCTCTCCTGTCACATGGTGGTATGGTTTGCTCTAGACCTGCTGGAAGCCTGTGAGTGGGAGGCATTCCCCAGTCATTTTCTGTTCCTATCTCAAAGAAACATGCAATTTGAAACAAGCAGGCACGACAAATCCAGCCCCTCGCTGGAGCTGTCAGCTGGCACCCCTTGTTCTCAATCGGCACAAATCTCAGTATTATTTCTGTGCGTTGAAGCAGGAAGGAGCCCAGTGTACAGTTGTATCCCAGGCTCAATGCATCTAAAATTACCACAGTTTGGGCTGGGGAGAGAGGAGACACGGGTGGATGCAGAGCAGCCCTGGGCATGCCGCGGTGGCAGGAGGGAAGCCCTGGGGAAGGGTTCCTGCCTGTTTCAAACATGTTTTCCATTCCTTGAGCAGCCGACTGGCAGGTTTCACGAGTGCTATTGGATTCTGCCCTGCAGAAAAGCTGGAAGGCAGAGGAGAAGCAACTGCAGGGCTGACCAAGCTTTTAGGCTGTCTGCAAGTCCTCAGAGTCCAGATGTCTTGGGAGAAGAGCAGCATAAAGAACGTGCAACAAGGAAGAGAAGTGTAATCCAGAGGGTGGATTCCTGCCTCTGATCTGCCCGAAAGCATAGGGACATCTTTATCCACATCTGGTGACTGCTTCCCATCTGTAATGGGCTGAACCCAAACTGTGAGCAGTCATTAGCTCTGCAGTGTGATCTTGTGATCTCCAAATAAATCTTGGTGTAGCTGGGAGAAGCCTTGCAGCCAATTTGTAGGGTGTGAGAACATCACAGCATTGGAGAGGGCCTTCGAAGTGCCCTTTAATGGGTTTTGGGATGTGCTGGGACAGAAGTGGTAGCAACAGCTCCCTCACTGTCCCGGCCTGCCGCGTTGGCAGAGGCAGTGGGAGGAGGGTCGTGCACCAGATGTGCCCCTCGTGCACGAGCACCGTGACGGGAGGCGTGCTGCCATCCGGCCCCTACGCCTCCTTGCTCTGCCTTGCTGGCAACTGCCTTTGTTTTTCATGCTATTGTTTCAAGAACAATGAGGAAGACGGTTCCTCCCCACCTCCTTCAATCCTGTTTCAGTAACAGTTGGGATATGCAAATCAAAATCTTGATTTATTCATCCCAAATGCAGGAGGAGTGTGCTTGGTGTGTCTCGTTTCTCCCTCCTGGTGTTGCAGTTCCAGGACTGTGTGTTTTGACAAGTTTCTTCTTGTGTCTGGTGATGGTCTCCTGCTCTCCTCTGGCACAGAGACTTGAGACCTACCTCCGAGTTCATGAAATTATTGCAAATTCTGACTCTAGCGCTGGAACGAGAACTAATTTCCGGAGAATGAGATAATGTGATGGCACTTGCTGTGTGGTTGCATTTGGATGCCTTTGAAAAGCTCAAGGCAGCGTACAGTGCTCTGGGTTGTGATAGCAGAGCCTGCTGCGTTGTCCAACCTGGCAAAGGAAGGTTTGAATCTTGGAGACTTCTAGTCAGTAAAGGGGTAGTAAAGGCTGGGGTGTTTCTAAAGGGAGGAGCGGAATTGGGTGTAGATGGTGCAGGGCTGTGTCTGCGAGGAGCTCCTATGGCCGTGCCCCTTCATCCCACCACACGTGCCTCCTGGTGCTGAGTCTGAGCACGAGCCAGGGAGTTGCTGGCTGCTCCAGGCCCTTGCTCTTAGCAGGAGACTCGAGGTTACAATGGTGACTCTGACGCTTTCTGTGTGTGTGAGGCTGGCGTGTGTGGCATTGCCCGCTCTTTTTGCAGGCTCTGTCACTAACGGGGCCTGCTGGGGCTTTGTGCTGAGCTATCTGAGGCTTCAGTTGAGTCTAATATTTGCAGAGCCTGGTTTGTGGTGAGGTCTGCTCTCCTACAGCTTGCAGGGCTTGATGGGGTAGTTTTAGCACATTCATTAAGGGGGGGACAGTATATTTTTTTGCCTTCATGAGCAAAGCTGCTTACAGACAGGAAGGGGAGGGAGGACACGGGGCAGGACACTGCCCTCGGGGGTCACCGTGTTCCTCCTGCCGCGCTGCCCAGCCAGGTTTGCACCCCGAGATGCTCGTGGGCGCCGAGGCACCAGTGCTGGGTGCCGGCGATGCGTTTCCAAAGTCAGTCCCGAGTTGGAGGAGTCTGCCCCGCACCCCTGGGTGCTCCGGTGACGTTCCTGTCTGTTGGAAAGCGAGCGCTGTTCCCTGGCTTGTGGTTCCTACAGCAGCACCCTGGGACGTGCAGCTGCCCCTAACCTGTGTCCCCTGGTGCCCCCTCGCCTCCCCCAGCCGCTCCGTGGGGCTAATCCTCCTCATCGGAGGAGCACCGTGTTAGTACAGTGTGTGAAAAGCCTCTCCCAGGCAGAGGGAAACGTGTCAGAAACAAGGGCAGGTGGAGAAAGGAGAGGTGTGTGGAGGGACGGGCGAAGGGAGCCCCTCTCCAGCAGCAGCGTTTCTGCCGTCAGGTTGGACTGAACTGCATAATATAGTTTACAGTTTAATTACAGGGGTTCTTGCTTGTTGGTGTCATTAATGAGGCATCTGACTTAATTTAGTTGAATAAAATTGACTTTAGTAGTGTAAACTCTTCTTGGATGCTGGTTAGATGAGGAAAAAGATTTTTCTTTTCCACTGAAGCCCAATTGTTCAAGGCAGTGCAGATCCAGGCTCATTTATGCCCCTCTAATACACATGTGCACACCCTGTGCACACCCCTACCCTTCTATGCCTACTTGTACAGGAGACAGAAGCCTTTTCAGATGCACCTTTTTAACCCGTGTATCCCTCAGGATCACTTTATACTTCTCTCTTGCCTTCGAGGAGGTTTTGGAGGTGCTCAGGATATATACGAGCCTGTCTGGAAAGGCAGTCTCCTCTGAGGGGATGTGTGAGCTGTCTGAGTGTGCCACACTGCTGTGGGACATGAACATCTCCCCTCCTGATCTGTAAAGGGTGCCTGGATGAAGGCAGAAGAGGTGACTGGGGTTCCTGTCATTCAGTTACAACAGCCCAGCTCTGGGTTGTGCATGGAGCTGCTCATGGGGAGAGCTGGTTGCTCACCAGGTTATAAGCTGGAGGTTCAGTCCCACAACCATCAAGCACCGTCTGAGGGCAGCAAGGCGGTGGTTGCAGGGGCACAACGAGGTCATGGATTTTGCTGGATATGGGGAATGTGCCCTGCAAAACCTGCCTTGCGCAGTCCTTCCTTGGAAACCTTCTCCAGAGGGAAAAGCACCTTGCACCTTTTTCTAAACACTTCCTCTCTTTCTATGGAAAAGTCTTGGGCATGATGGTGAACGTGTCAGCGGCAAAGAAGCTGTTCAAACACACTATAAAAGTGCCAATAGCCCCGGCTACCTGAGGAGGACACTCGTGTTTGCAGCCATGAAGGGAGCTCTGAAAGGTTCCTGGTTCTGCTCTGCTGTCTCCTCTGCCTGCTGTGCCATATTGTATTGCAGGTGGAGCTGATGCACAGGCTGCTGGAGAGGTTGTCTGGCACGCTCTGCTTTAAGACTGTTTTTGCTTTCCTCTCACTGCCAAATTTTAATCACTCAGGTTGAAGTTTTCTATGTTGGGTGTCTGCTCCTGGCTGAGTTTATTGTTTTTATTATTTCTTTTTTAATTTCAAACAAAACCTGTTCAGGCGCTTGAGGGAGTGGATGGAGGGGAAAGAATGGGCTGTTCTGCTCAAGTAAAGAAAAACATTGGCAAAGTTTCCTCCATGAAGCACCTGCATCCTCATGTTTTGGAGCTAGGAAATCAGCAAAGGGCGGCTTTTACGTGAAAGGTTTGGTTTTGCTGTCCCCGTGAAACTCTGCCAAAACTCAATTAAAAATCTCATCTGTTAGTGTTTAGAGATGTCCAAGGTGTTTGCAGGTGAATTGCCTAAACACACCATCGTGTTCTAGCCGTGCTGTGGTCCCTGTCCCCTCTCCTCTGGGGGTTTTGCCTTGCCTAGTCAACACAAGGAAGAATGGCCCTGGATCCAGCTGGATGAAGGGTTTGCAGGAGGATAAAGGGAGATGTTTTGGGAAGACTTTGGGAGGGGATGAGGGAATGCATGGAAGCTTTAGTTGGGATACTGGCATGGGAGGACATAAAGGCTGGAGGCATCCTGGGAGGTTGGGATAGGAGTTGCCCAAGTGATGGAGGTTAGATTTGACAATTGTGGCAGGGACCAAGCGGAATATCTGGGGGGAATTGATTTTCTGTTCTCTCCATTCACTCTTTATACAACACTGGGAAACTCCATGTGTGTGTAACCAAGGCTGGAGCACAGTGGGAGGCTTGCACACACTGACCAGAGATGAGAAATTTTCAGAGCCTCATTTACCCGTGGAGCCATAGCTTAATCTCCTTGTGGGCATGCACTGTGATACGGTCTTTAATGACATAGTCACGTGTTGTTTTGTTAGGAAGCCTGCCCTGGGATGCAGGGATGGGGAGGTGCATGTGCATCACCTTACATCCAGTGCACAGATGGATCTCTTCAGGAGAGCGATCAGTGCTGCACAGCAAGGTTGCTCTCCGTAGGGTCTCTGTGTTTTGGTGTCAGCTAGTGTATTTTTCGTGTGACTAACCTCCGTCCTGGCATTTCTGACCTTTGGAGTACTTGGCTTTGTAACTAAATTATGTATTTTTAATGTGCATTTATATGCGTAGCCCCTTTCTTTCCCCTTGCTGAGGTCATGGGCCTTTTACAAAGACCTGACTGACATTTTAAACCATCCTGTCTTCCCGCTTCCAATGACAAATGCGTTTCTCCCTCTATGGCTTCTGGCTAATCTCCTGAAACGGGAGCTCTTAATATACGTCCCCCCTGACAGGTCCTGCAGATGCTAACTGTTGTATTGGATGGTGCCTCTTCATTCTTAGAGGAGAATCCCCTGCCAGGTGCCTGCAAGTGAAGATGCATCTCCTCTTTGCTTGAGGCTTGGCATGAGTTGGGTTTTTGCGGGGAGGAGGGAAGCAGGAGTTGATTTCCAGGGACTGACGGAGACAAAAAGTGGAGCACATCTGCCTGGCAAAGCTGCCTGCAATAGCAAGGATGTTTCCTCTCTCCATCTCTCGGTGCCCTAAATTGTAATAACATGATCATGCTATTTTTGATTCCCTTATTTGCGTGGAAAGCCTGTTGTTTTTTTCTCTTCTCTTTCAGAATCCAATTTTCTCTTGACATTTCTGCCTAATGTAGCAAAACATGACCTTTGAGAAAGGACATTCCAGCAAGATTCACTCCCTCCTCTGCATCTCTGCCTCTCTCCCACATCTTGCTGTCTCTCATGCATCCCCATTTTCAGTTCCTCCTTCCTTTGCTGGGGGAGGGAAATGAGTGTCAAGTTTTTCTGTAGCAGAGAGCTGTTCCTTCCCCTCCTACTTTTCATCTGTCTTTGCAAAGCACCCAGGTGCCATGGGGTGGTGAGGAGGGAGGCGTGCAATCTCCCCCCTCTCCCTTGGTTTCATGAGCTATTACTGCTGCCTTCCTAAACTTTGTTGGAGGCCGGCAGCAATTTGTCCCAAGCCTTAAGAGTGGTGGGATCTTGGACGTGTGAAATAAGGTTCCTGGGGTTTGCGGCGGTTTGCGCAGCGGGATAGTCTGATGCGAGGGAGAGCTGGAATTTAACACCACAGTGCGGTGCTGGCCTGGCCCTGCTCTCTGTTATCCTTCTGCCCGAGTCGAGGAGAGCCCGTGGGCCGGTTTGCTTGGCAGCTGCACCCAGCGTTTGGCGTGGAGGCTGGGCTGGCTTGGTGGCTTCTCACGTGCAATGTGATGCTTCTCCTCTTGCAACCTCTCTGCACAAAGTGGAGTTTGAGCGGCACAGAGTTGCCCAAAGTTGTTTTTCCCTTGCCCATCGCTGGGTAGCGTGTCCTCTGCAAGCCCCAAATTGGAGAGAGAGCTGGAGGCCCGCGGGTGCTGGCCTGGCAGGGCGCAGAGGATGGTGCTGAGGCACGTTGCTGTCACAGGTTCACTCCTTTCCTGCTCTCCTAGGAGGGAATTGTCTGGCCCTGGGAAGCAGAGTGGGTTTGGAAGCCGTGTCCTCTCCTCAGCAGCCTGGCAGCTTCTGCCACCACTGATTACTGCCCTTTAACGTAGGGCAAGCCAACAAGCGAATCTTGCAGGCCACGTTCTCGCTCCTCCGAGGGCACCAGCGGGCTCCGGGACTGGCTGTCTTGTTTTGATCACAATTCTCCAAATTGAGCAGGGATCCCGGGCTGAGCCCGGCCTACTCGGCCTCCTGCTGCTGCCTCTGTGCCGCTTTGTCCCACGTCTGTCCGTAGAGCAGCTGCTGGTTTAATGAAATGCCAGGCCTCTCGTTGAGGCCTGTGCCGCATCCCTGCCCTGGCAGCGAGCGGGGTTGCAGCACGGAGGGTCTCTGCGGCCAGGACACGTGTGTATGAAGAGCTGCGGAGCCTCTGGCGGGCCTGGCTTACTGCGGGGAAGAACAGCTGGTGGGGGCAGGACTAAATGTAGGGAAGGACAGCAGGGCATCGCTTCCAACCATTTCCTGTGTTTTCTGTAGCTCCGAATGTTGGCACAGGTAGGGGATGACTTCGGTTTTCCAAAGAATTTTGTTATCATGCATCTCTGTAGGTGGGATGGTAGTGCTTAGATTAGGACTAGTTTCTGTAGCCTGGGTTTTGGAGTAAGGAAAAATAGTTTTATGCTATAAGCAGATGATCAGCAAAAATGTTAAGACCTATCTCTGAGGAGGGTCAGGTCCTGGATGATCCTCTTGAGCTTGTTCACTTGAGGGCTAGCTAGGGAGTTTGGCGGAGGCTCTTGAATGGTTTCTTCTGTAGCCAAAAGCCACGCAACAAATTTCCACCTGCCCTGATCCTTCTCAGAGGAGTGTCTGCAGCTCCCCAGCACTGTCGCTTGGGTAGCTTGGATTTTCACAACAAGGTCTGGGTGGTGGAAGGTTGTCTCGTGGCAGTGTGAAACGTGTAGTGAGGTGAGAGTGGTCGGCTGCTGGCCCCTGGCCTTGGGGAGGAAGAGTGTGGTGGCTCCTTTATGGTGTTGGCTGAAGGGGACGTGGTGGAAGGCCAAACTCTTGCGGAAAGCCTCTTCCAGAAAGGAGGTTTGTCACCGTCCTCTCACACTGTTAGGAACACAGGGCTCTGTTCTTGTTGTTCTCCTCAGTCAGTCCATTGCAAACACATTTGTTCTCTTGCTTTCCAGGCTTCGTTTGATTTTACTCTTATTTTATCCTCCTTTTGGCTTTTCACTGAAGAAATGTCTTCTGGATTCCCTAGGTAGATAATATTTTTGTTTTTGCGAGTTTGAGCAGATGCAGAAAGGGGTATGAAGCTGTTAATTGCTGTAATAGTGGTGCCTCCTGGTACAAATGGTAAAGAGCCATAATGGGATGCTGTTAATGTACAAATTCTATGTTGTTTAAGAATCTTTCTAAGTTAATGATAATATCTTGGATAATTATGGTTCTGTCATTTTAAACCTGAGTGATAATATTTTTAACATGAAATTTGTTTGTACTTAGCATTTTTTTCTTGTTTGGAAGATGAAATTAGGCTTGTTCTTTCTGCTTACGGTTGGTTGAGCTCCTGATTCTTGGACACAAGTGACAAGAGTTTTTTTAACATTGTAGCAGAATATAAAGCATTTTCCCACTTGGAAACAAATAAAATGATAAATTTCTATTTTGGTTTAGGTTCATTAAAATCTCTCTTTATGAAACTTAAGGCTGGGTCTAAAACTGCTTGACTCCTTCCCTACGGAAGGAAATGATGAGCTCTGTGGATCCAGGAGGGCCAGATGTGGGAGGAGTTATTTACCATGTTTTCTTTTTCTTGTTAATTTTCAGAGACCTCTCCGGTAACCGGCTCACCACACTGTCATGGCAGCTCTTCCAGACACTGAGACTTTTTGAACTGTAAGTTCCATCTTGAGGTATCTCCTGGGAGAGGAGGGGAGGCTTAACAAAGTAGGAGGTTAAATGGTTTCTAAAGAGGACCTATTTTGGGACCCGTGAATAATTATCTAAAACTCAGGTGGGCAGAAGCATCCTTGGAAGGATTTCCTGGATATTGAAGCAGCGGAGTGTAACTGCCTTTCTTTCAAATTCATGGCATCTGGATAATTAATGTCAGGATGATGAACAAGCTATGTGTGGGGTGGTAACTAGTTGACTAATTCCAGGAACACACGAGTAATACTTACTAGCTCACATTTTGAGTGAATCTCCTCAAAGACTTGATCCTCACCTACTATTCATCTGTGGGCTATGGCTGATGATCTCCCTTTAGCTCCTGACACTTTTTATGTGGCACCCCTTCTTTTATGTGAATGACTCCCTCGACCCTTAGCAATCGAGGTGCTTCCAGATGCTGTGTGGAAGCTTGGATAGGATTCCTTCTGGGCAGCAGTGGCTTTCAGCCTAATGAATTATTGATAAAGCATTCAGGGATGTGCTCAAAGAATAAATGGACATGAAATCAATGGAACGTTGCCCTGGTGACTTGTTTTGTTGAATTTTAGAAGTAGTTTCTTGGTGGGTATAAAAAAAAAATATATATGTAGGATTTTTCCCAGAGGATTCTGGGAAATTCCATTCATCCTTGCTGGTGATCAATAGAACTGTAAGCCAGAAGTGACTTATGAAAGAATAAAGATAGTCTTTCAAGTGGGAGTAAGTGTGTTATCACCGGTGTTACTCCAGTGTATTTTATTTCTGTCAAGTTGTTAAATGAAAAATACTAATAGTGATATTAGAAAATACAGAAACACCCTTCTAGTGGGGAATCTGGTGAACAAAGTTAAAAAAGCTGAAGTTGGAGTTTGCCTTCTCACTGATTATAGCTCTAAATATTTTTAAAGCCTGGCTCAGGTTTCAAGTTTAATAGCATGAGTCATTTGTATTCTTAGACCTTTACTTATTCTCATTGCGCAGTCTGGCAAAACTCAGATTAATGGTTGTTCCACCCAGGAGACATTCAAGAGTGGAAGAGCAGGGCTGGAATCCTGAACTGGAGACACTGGCAGGGATATTTGGAGTTGGGGTCTGGGATAACGGCATCCTGCAGATCAGCATGGATGCTTCCAACTTGGCTCTGTTCTTAGGTGATTTTGTTTGATATGTCACTTCAGGTGTGTCCTAGGTCTGTCAATCCAAGCGAGGCTGAGAAGGCCAATACCTTTCACTAACGGAAGGAGATACTGTTTTGGGGACAACAGAGTACTCTGTCTGCAGCAGATACAGAGTACAGATCAAGACTCATCTGTTGTCGTGCCGTAGGGATCCTGAGAGGGATGCTAGTTGTCTTGAACGGGCTTAATTTTGTGTTAGCCGAGTCGCTTGGAGCCAGGGCTCTGCGCGCTGGCAAATGGAAATGATCCGAATCATTTGGCTCCTGCGGATCTGTGCTCAGAGTGGTTTTCTCAGCTGTAACAAGGCCTGATTGATGGGAGAAGTAACGTGGATAAAAATGCTGAAGAGCACAGGGCTGGTTAATAGGAAGAGCTGATGGGAGGTGGGAAAGCAGCATCGTTACGGAGTGCAGTGTCAGCAGCTTCCTGCGGAGAGGCTTGGCAGAATCCACGGCCAGGGAGGCAGTGCTGTAGCTCGGCTCTGCCCAGCCTGCCATGGAGCCCCCTCAGTGCCAGAGGTCTGTTCTTGGCAAGCCAAGTAATGGCATGAGCTCAAGTGGTCAACCTATAGCTATGGACAAGGTTGAGGCTCCAGAAATGCCCACGGGGTCTGTCTTGTTTTGACTGCACTGAAGTACAAAAGTAAGAACTCAGTGAAGTTTGTCCATTCTTTTCTTCTTTTTTTTTCCTTTGAATTGCCTTGTCACTGATGTTTCTTGTCAAATATTCCTCCGTGGGCTGCTTTTCATTGAGGACCCTCCGCCCAGCTTAACACAGATCAGACAGATGGAGATAGCAGAATGACATGGGAATGCTATTCCCAGAAGTGTGAGAGGAGGAGGGGGATATTTTAGTTGATACTCATTAGGAAGTCAGTGTTAATTGGGAAAGGGGATGTGCTTGCAGAGTTTTTCCCAGGGGTGAGACCACGAAACCAGTTTTGCAGAACTTTGCACACATTCAAGAGAAGGTAGTGTGGATGTGTAGCCTGAGCTATAGGTTCTGAATATTCATTCACATAATGGGATTTGGAGATTAAGGAATAAAGAATAAGGGAGAGATCTATTGTGGAATGTTCAGAGCCCTGAGGACTAGAAGGGCTGTACCTGTTGATGAGCAAAAATAAATCTGCAAAATGGAGAGAAATTAGTAATAGAAGTGGAAAATTTAGGGTGTGTGGTTTTCTTTTGGTTTTCTGTCTTCCTGTCTGTCTTTTAATGTAGAGGATGATTAAGTAGAAAACATTCTGTGGCATATTGAGCTCTAAAGAAGTCTCCAGGATTTGGGAAGGAGTCAGAATACATGGCCTGCATAAAGTAAGCATGAAATACTGCTGAGATCTAGAAAGGAAGTTGTGGACTGATACCAGCTAGGAACTTGGAGATGAACTAGATCTCACCAAGGGAAATTAAGGTGGTCAGAAGAGACCAAGGCAGAGATAGCAAGCTCAAGAAGCAGGCTGAGCAGCAGGCATCCTGTGAGGCCTGGGGGAGGCCAGGAAATTACCCCATGGAAAGATCTCCAGCGTGTTTGCACTCTGTCTAGAGGGCTGTGTTGGAGTGGGGGGTCAGTGGGGACAAGTGGGACCTTCTGCTGGCATTGCTGAGTTTCTCGAAGGGTGCAGGCATTACAATTGTTAACCAGAGGACAGTGTGTGAAACGGCACCCGGCTGAGCCCAAGTGCAGCCAGGCAAAGGCAACTGGCACCGTGGTCCTTGGGGATCCAGAGGGAGGAGTGTCAGCGAAGGCAAAAACACGAGCTGCAATGAGGCAGCTCAGAGCAGTGGAACACGCGGTGAAGGCAGCAGGGGGGAGATCATCTCCTGCAGGGCGTTGGGAGAGAGGAACTACAACTGGTGTGAAATGGAGAATGCCAGGGAACATAACACCTGACAAAGCCACTCAAAGTGAACAT
>JAVCKT010026864.1:0-11869 GCA_032273925.1 Rhynchotus rufescens | reverse complement strand
AAGAGAGTCAAAGAATAATACGAAGATCGTTGCCAGGCTATGAGAGCAGGCTGGTGCATGGGAATCTGGGGCTTAGAACAGCTGCCTGGTTGCAGTCAAGGCATCTTAAGGCAGGAGAGAAGCTAATTTCTTTAAAGCGGAGATTCTTTTCTTGTTGAACAGAGCTGAGCTTTTTCCCTGCTGACTCACTGAAGAAAGGATGGCAAAAATGAGGCACGCTTCCAAAAAAAATTATCTCTTTTTCCTCCTGGCCATAAGTGAAGCTTGGAATGGTTTGCAGCAACTCAGCCCTAATTCCCATGGCACGAGCTGACCTTGACAGGCAGGACTGAAGCTAATGTGTGGACAGTTCTCCTAAGTCTGAAGCGAAGTGTGCACAGGGAAGCCTCTGACATGTACAACAGCTCGTAAACCTTGGACTTACAGCCTCTCTTATCCAGAAGTCACAGCTGGTTTCCTCTGTCATGTCCTTGGCTTCCTTTGTCATGTCCTCAGAGGGCTTAGGGCTGACATTTCAAGAAATTCCTTCCCCCTAAAGACCTAAGACTCTGGATCCAATTACTTCTTCGGTTGTATAAAACCTTGTAGCTCTGAACATCTTGCAGCTCCTGCCCAGACCATCAGCATTTCTAACACAAGCAGTCGCTGCCAGTTTGCCCTGCAGTAGGTTTCTGCCGTGCTACAGCAAGAGGCTTTGGTGGGGCAGGACAGAGCAGCATCTCTTAACAGTAAGAGCACAAGTTAACATCTCAAGTGCCTCTTGCTTAAATAACTCACTGCTGCCAAGTCACATTAATAGAGTTGCAGCAAAATAGAGGTGCTTGTCTAGTCTGTGCAGAGCTAACTCAGCCTTCAGAAACCTCACACTGCTCTCTAGGCTCTCCTTTTCTGCCCTATGCTTTCTGGCAGGCGTTTGGAAATAGTGATTCTAGCTGGATTCCCAAGAGAGGTCCTGGCATATAAATGAAAAATGAAAATAGATTTTGTTTTCTCTGCACTGGGCCTGCTTTTACTGAAGCTAAGTAAGGTGGTCTGAGTCCCCAGGTAGGGAGATGTTTTGATCTCGTGCGTACCATGCCTCAGGGGGAGTGACACAGCCAGAAGTGTGGCAGAGATTTCCACCCTCTCTCCTAGGGACTTAGCTGCAGGCAGCTCTGTTTTAGCTGATGACTGGTAGGGATGAGGCACAGGACAGTGCATCTCATTTAGCTGCCTACGCTGGAAAAAACCTGCCATGTGTGTGTGAAGTGTCGCTTGTCCCAGCACCTTCTGGAACACTCGTGACCTCCCTTTCCTGTGGCATTCTGCTGTGGTGGAGGCTCTCGGGAAGCTGGATGGGGGTGGATGCAGCTTTGTGGGGAGGAGCGGAGTTGGCCTGGGCCTGGGAGGTACAGAATTGGCATCTGGTACCGCAGAGGGTCCTGCAGGCTGCAGCACGGCCACTGGCTCCACTCAAGCGCTTGTGTTACAGCTGCTCCTTGTAGGACGCCTGAGGTGGCAGATGGATGTGTGGTTGGGGTGGGGAGGGAGCACATGGTCTGGTAACCTTGGTGTTATAAAATAAAAGGGTAGAGTGATCCTTTTCTGCTCCTCCCGTGGTGCTGCATGCCTCAGAGCTTTTTTTAGGTCCTTTGTTACCTCCAGAGTTGTTCTCAGCCAGTGTGAATTTGGGATGAGGTTACTCACCATCCATGTAGTACTTGTGAAAAACGTTTGGATTGACTTAGTGTCCAGATGGCCTGGGGTTTCAGCTCTGTCATCATCTTTTTAAATGATGGTGCTGGGCATGACTGTCCCTGTTCCCCTCTCTGTCTCGAGTACAAGTGGAGCTCCAGTGTCCACAGCATGATGCACTTGGGTGCAGAGCAGGTCCTGGGGTCTCCGCTTGGCCTGTGGTTGGGTTTGGACCACGTGCAGGCTCAGTCCCCTTTGCTCACTGCTTCCTGTGGTGCAGGCAGCAGTTCTGCTGGCTCAGAAAGCCCCCGGCACACTTACAGCTGTGGTGCTTGCTGTTTCTCCCGGGCATTTTGCTCTGTTTTAATGAGGCCTTCAGGAAGGTGTGGGAGTGTGTGCAGCACTGTGTGCAGTGGCTGGAGCCAAGCGAGGCTTTGGCAACGTTTCCAGGTTAAGGCTATATGTGAAAAATGCCCTTTAGATTTACTTGTCCTTCCCAGGAGGAACTGTGCTGAAGATGGGAAAGGTTCCCCATGCCTTGGATTTCACTGCAGTGCTGATATGGCTGCAAGTCTAGAGCAGCCAAGTGAAAGTATGTTTGAGGGTGCTGAAGAAGTGGATGTAGCTGAGAAAATTGGCTCCTCTTCTCAAGCTCTTCCAATACAGCTTCGTGACAAGGCATGCAGCTCCAGCTTCTGTCTTCTTTGGCCCTTCCCACCTGACAGCTCTCACCATACCTATGATAGTTGGTTTTGATGTCCCATTGACCCTTTGGTCTGCAAAAGCCTTATAAAAGCATTGGCACAAATAAACCCTTTTCTCCTGGCCTTCAATTCTGTGCTATTCAACTATTTCCTGCTGTGATGGAGGGTCTCTGTCTCTCTGCCACACCTGGAGATGCCTCCTACCGGAGAGTGGGCATTTGCTGAAGGGCACCTTATATGTCCAGAGGTGCTTCTATTCCTTGCAGGGAAGCTCATCTCAGAGTTAATTTCTCTTAGCAAGCAGAAACTTGCAGGTAACAAGGACACTGTATTCATGGAAGGTGGTGGCCAAGTTGGGTGTGAGTTCAAGTCAGTTGTGGTTCAGTTCCCGTAGTTTGCTCTCAGAGAAGAAGTGCTATGTCCTCTTTTGTGTTGTGTGCACAGTGCAGTGATTAGCAGGGCATATGGCCAGCCTTTGCTTTCAGCCTTTGGTTAATTCTATAGGGAGAGAACGAACACATTGGAGTCTACAGGAGGAAGAAAAGGAAGGAATATGACTCGAAATGCTCCGTGCAAGCCCTGAGGCTAAGGCTGTGATGTGGAGGTCTGAGACAAGAGAAGGGTCTTCAAAGGTCCTGGGCCAGGAGGAAAGTATAGGTGCAAACCAGCATGGGTGTCCATCTCATGCACCTCTCCGTAACATCTGTTGGCAGGACGGGCTCTGAGCAAGGAGTGGGCTCTCTAACAGGTCTAGAATGTCCTTGGGAAGAATGTGAAGGAAAAATGGTGCGAGTATCTTCTACCCCTTCCACCTACTGTGTCTTCCCAGTGCAAAACCATACGGGCTACTGGTAGCACACAGCACATCCAGCCTGCAATAGGAGTTAATTGGTGCAAAAGCCCCTGTGGGGGTCTTGATTAGAACACGTTACATCACTCCTGTTGGGGCAGGTCATTGGTAAATTCTGCCCTGAAGCATGCTGCTGCTGTATTATTCATGAGCCTCATGAATTAGCAACGGGCTGGGGAGGCTGCTTCTATTACTTACAGTGCTACCCTTAAGTGCTGTGGCAGCAGCTCTCCCTGGCAGCCTCATTTCATGATGATATTTGCAGTGGAGCAGAATTTGTTCCTCATGGCATCTGAGCTCCCCCAATGTTCAGCTCTCGCTACCAGAATGGCTCCTAGTGGAGACCCGGGCTTTGCCCACGTGCTGTCCCACGCTCTGGGAATGTGTCCTCTGCTCCTGGAGAGCATCCAGCACTGCCGGCAGGAGCGACCTTGGGTCCCCAGGAGAACCTGCCCTCCGGGTTCATGACCACACTAAGGGGAATCGAAGCCTGCAAGGTGCCAGCAACACCAGCACAGCGTGCAGAGAATCTTACCAGTCCAATCCCAGTGAATCACTGGAGTAAAACTTAAGTGTTTTGGCCTTCAAGGCTCTTGTCTGTGCCTTGTACTTGCCTTAAAAAACTGCAGCTCATTTTGAAAGGAAAGTAATAATGAAAAGCCATCTACTGAAGTTTAACTTGGTGTTTGTTCCTAAAAAAAGGTCAGAGTTGACATCTCGTTCTGTGAAGCGATTCGAAGTGACGTCATTAGTGTTAAGGTTTAACACGCCTAGGTGCTCGCAGAGGACCCTCTCCTCCTCCTTTGGCAGTGCTGTATGGAAAGAACAGCAGCTGCACGTGCTTGGAAGGTTATTTTCAAATCCTGTTAGTCAGTGAAATTAATTTTGTAAAAGGAAGTGTGAATCTTGCAGTAACACATGGGGAAAAAACAGAGAAACAGCCTATCCTTCATGGCACGGAGGCCTGGGTGCTCTGGGAAGGAATTTTTTGACCCTTGCTCTTCTGTTTTGGGGGTGACTTTATATATTTATATATATAAAAATATATTTTTTTTGCTTCTCAACAAAGGAAAGGGGGGAAATTCTGCTGTTCTGCTCTGTCCTGTTTCTTATCCATGCAAAACCTGTTGTTAACTCCATCTGTACTCCCAGCTGTGCATTGGGTTCCCCTTCCTTATCGTACTCATGCTCTTTGCATCTCTGCAGAGAGAGCTGCAGGGCTTTAAAAATGTAAATGAAATGGTTAATAGGTTGGAAAATCAATAATAATAAACATTTCTGGTATATAAAACACGTGTAAGTGTATTTTAAATGGAGTGCATTAAAGGCAGTCTTTTTTTCCCATTTCTCCTGGCCAGGTCAGCAAGGTCTCAATGCAGGGCTCTGTGAATTGATTAAAATGCATGATACCCAGTGCATTAGCCTGTGTCCTAGATCACCAGGAGATTTGTGTTAATACAGTGTGAGATGGAGCAGAGCTGCCAGCCTCACTGGGCGCTCAGGAGAGGCTTTGGCTCTGCCTTCGCCATCACGATCTTGGTCCTCTGCAAGCACTGACATTTTAAAATGGGAAATATTCTGTGTGGTTCTGTCTGATCCTTTGCTATTGCAGCTTATTTTGCTGCTGCCACTGGTTCAGCCATGGGACCTGGGCACAAATATGTGCTCTTTGCAGTGACAGGTGGGGCTTGTGCATCTGTGTGGAGCTCTGAGCTGTGAAAACCTTGTGCTTGTGTGTGTGAAAGAGGACGTGTGAACATGCAGGTGTGTAGCGACCTTCTCTGGAATAGGAAAAGTACCAGAGGACTTGGGGAGAGATTTCCTCTTAGATTAAAAGAGCCTATTGTCCCATATGGTTGCAGTCCTGTGCCCTCTTTCCCCACATAGCCCCATGGTGGAGATTCCTGCTGGGTCTCCACGTCCCTGAGCTCCCCATCCCGCTGGCCTAGGCTCTGTCCCCAGCCAATTGGCCACTCCAGCTGATGGTCCCTGGTCTGGAGGACCCTCCCCTTGCTGTCCTCGTGGCTTAGCAGTGTTTGAAATGCAACTTGAGGCCTCTTTGTCTTGGCCCCGCTCCTTGGAGAGCCCAGGAGATGGGCAGTGACCTGGGTGTCCTTCCTTATCCCACCGTCGCTTTTCACGTTCTCTCTGCCCTTAGGAGATTAGAGAAGAACCTTTTTAACTGCAGCTGCGACATCCGCTGGATCCAGCTGTGGCAGGAGAAAGGCGAGGCCAACCTGCAGTACCAGGAGCTCTACTGCATGACCATGGACGCGGCCATCATCCCCTTGCAGGAGATGAACATCACCCAGTGCGGTAAGGCAAAGTCCACGGGAGCTTCCCAGCACCAGCCCCTCCATCGTGGGGAAGCCAGTGTTGCGGGATAGCGCCACATGGTTTGCAAATTAAAATAATTTCTGGGTAAAAACAGGGCTGCTTTTGTTGATGCCTGAAGATATCGGGTGATTTGGGGGATTTCTTCCCCTATAGCGTTGTTCCTTGGCAAAGTATGTGTGTGTGATCAGTCTGTTCCCCGACAAGAATGTTTCTTGTTGCTCTTTCTTCTGCTCAGCACATCCTAGAATGGCATATTGTTAAAGGGCATGGTCACCTTATCTCTTGCAATTACTCTTAGGAAATACACGTCTTGATTTGTTTGCTTTGTTTTATTTTTTTCAGTCAAAAGCCACAGTCCGTAGGGAAGAGACAGACTATATATCTCTTGCTGCTTCCTGCTGATGTTTAAAAGGGTCCAATGGCCCCAGGAGCCAGTATGAGGCATATTCAAGAGTTATTCCTTGTCCTCTTCACCTTGTTCACACATCAGCTGCTTGTTCAGTGTCGGTTTTTGCTCTGCTATTGCTGTTACTGGAAAGCATCCCTTGTAGAATATGGGAAGGACATGTACCATGAGCAGAACAATTAAACTGTCTATGCTCAAGCATCTGTCAAACTCGCAGCCTGGGAAAAAGGAGGAAAAAGCACAGTAGCTTTTTTCTTTTGATGATCTCCTTGGTTCTAGGAATATTGCTTCTTATAACAGGAGTAGACGAGCAGCGTGCACATTTGGATTGGTATGGTTTTTCAAGTTCACAATATCCCTTTATTAAGCTCTGGAAATTGGCCAAGCCATGCCTGTATTTGGAAGAGCTAAAAAGATTTGAGAGGCTGCTGTAATTTCCTCCACAAATGGGAAGAATAATCTTCGAAGATTAAAAAAAATAAAAAAAAAAAATCCATAGGGATCAGGGAAAGGAGGAGAGATGACTTCATCTATGGTATTATTAGACTTAGGTGGACAGCAGGGTGCTGATTTGTGAACACAAATGTTTGAGTGTGAAGGGTGAGCATCAGCCCTGATTCTGTAGTCCCCTGGCAGAGAAAGGAGCTCCACTGATGTACTTTCCTCCAGGGGAGAGCTTTTCTCTTTGAGCACTAAAATGACCTAGGCGTTGTCCTAACAAGGCTCCTTTTGTCTCTGCCTTCTGTTCCTGATGGCTGGTGTGACTCGCTATGACCCTGTTTGATGCCAGCTGGACTGGGGGAGATCTTGGTGTGTTCCCTCCTGCCTGCCCCTGTGCTGGTCCCATGGACCTGCTCTCTCAGCAGAGCTCCCTCGTGGCCTGCTCAACGCAGCAGGCACCTGACCCACAGTTAGTTGTCTTGCTGCCTCTTGGCATCCCCAAAATCACCGAGATCCTCCTGGGAGAGAAGCAGAGAGGAGAAAGCAGCACACTGCTTTGAAACCAGCTTTGAACATTCCAGTGAAACCATTCAGGGAAAGTGGCTGTGTTGTGTGTGACCTTGCTGCTGTCCACGCTAGTGTCATTCCTCAGGAAACCTCTTCTTACCCCATCGTGTGACATTGCATTCCTCCTGCTGCCATATCCCAGTGGCCACAAAAGGCTGGGTATCCCCATTAACAGTAGGACATATTCCCTGTGCAAAGAGACCACCAGCCAATTCCCTCTTCCCCTCTACCCTGGCTGCAAGTTTAAAAAAATAAGGCTGTTTGCCCTTCTCCTTGTGACCGACGCTGTCTGTGACACGTTGCACGCATATCTGTGCCTGTGGCAGCAAATACCGAAGAGGTGTAAATCAGGGCTGCTATAAATCAGTGAATCTCTCTGCCACCTCAGAGGAAGAGCAAGGGCACCTTTTAGTAGGAGAGCTGCAGTTAACATGAGGACACATCCTTGGTCATCTCGTCTTGATTGTTATAAATTAGAGGGATGCTCTGCCCACTCGTAGTGCTGGGTGCTCTGCGCTGTGTCCTCGGGGGTGGTGAAGGCTTTGGATCCTCTGCCAGCACGTGAGGCTTTACCCTTCCCAGGTGACTGCCCTCGAGAGCAACTTCAGTGCTATTAGAAGAGAAGGAGATGGCTTTAGTGCGAGGAGGCAGAGGAGCCACGTCTGCATAAAACACTTGGTTTGTGTGTGATTCAGCTAGGATGGCAGTGGAGTGTTTATATGTGATTTTCCCCCTGATGTCGATGCTCCCATCTCCTTTGGCAGGCAGTGCTTTCCCAATGCATCCTGTTCCTTGCCTCAGGATGCTGGAGGCTGCTCTGCCATCACCTGAGGCCTGTTTGGGAAGCAGCTGAGCAGGATCCATGTCTGTACACATGGACCTTGTGGCTGGCTGCAGTGGATGCCACTTCACCCCTAACTGTCTTGGTGTCTGGCTCTCTTAGACCTCCCCGAGATCAGCGTGAGCCATGTGAACCTGACAGTGCGGGAAGGGGAGAACGCTGTGATCACCTGCAACGGCTCGGGCTCGCCGCTGCCCGACGTGGACTGGACCGTCGCGGATCTCCACTCCATTAACACGCACCAGGTAGGGGTCAAGGAGCTGTCGGGCAGCCTGCATCTGACCCAGCAATGTCCTGCAGCCACCATAGACTTGTCAGGTCTTTGCGTGCAAGACAGCGAGGTTAGGTAAATGCCAAAGAGTGCTATGGGAGAAAAGTGAATAAGTCATTGTGTCTGACGGATAATAAAAGCCATCTACTAGCCAGATGAGGACCTGAGGGCTAACTGAAAGATATTGCAAGCAGAAAAACTTTTCCTTTCTGTTGCAGAAAACCACAGATGTGTGATAGCTGTGTGTTCCTTGACTGAATCTTAACTCTAATTACTTTAATGAAACTACCTGATTAGAAGTACTTGCAATAACTGCAGCTGAAACGTTCTACTAAGCAAGGTTTTCTAAAGACAAGCTGTGTTGATCATTGCCTCAGTACTGTGACTCCCTCGCACTGCTCTCCCCCAGTATTTACTCTTCTAGGATACAGTGCACTTAGAGGGGAAAAACCTCCATCACCCAGTTCCTAATTGTCTCTGGATGCTAGAAACCCTGTTATATTTTATGTGGAATTTGGGATCATTAGCTTTTATGGGCAGGGGACATTGATTTCTGCCTTTATATCTCTCTGGGATTTTTAGACAAACCTCAACTGGACCAATGTTCATGCCATCAATCTGACCTTGGTGAATGTCACCAGTGAGGACAACGGGTTCCTGCTCACCTGCATTGCTGAGAACGTGGTGGGCATGAGCAATGCCAGTGTGCTGCTCACTGTCTACTGTAAGTAGTGGTGGGGAGACCTTCACTATGTAGAGGCTGGAGGGAGGGCTGCCTGAGGAACAATGTGAATGCACATCCAGCTGCTACCTGTGATGTGCTGTTTTTATGGAAAATTGATCCATGACTAAGGAAAAGCCCTAGAGAGGCTAAAACTCTGTTTACAAACATATAATCATTCACCCTGATGATGTTTGAGAGGTTAAATGTCACTCTTGGTAAATCCAGTGTAAATTTTGCTTCTAATTTCAGAGATGCTTGTACTTCCTTCCAGGCTTGTTCCTACAAAGTTAAACAGCAAATGCCGTGTAAACACACACATGTCAAATTTCAACCATTCATTTCTAGCTGCAAGTACCTAAACTTTTGCTCTGCTTTCTAATATAACTTTAACACAAACCTGACCTTAAGAAGTAGTTTACACAGCTTTGCTCTCTCAAGCAGCCAAGATTTACTATGTGTTGCTCTGTAACATTTGCCCTAAGTCTGTAGTTTGGAAATCTATCCACTCCCCTAACCCTGGAGACACCAGTCAGGGTGAACCTGTCTGTGTTGCGTGTCTAGGGTGCAGGAACTCTAGAGTCCCATGAAGGTAAGATAGACACAGAGAACTGGGAAGAAGAGATGCTTTAGTTCTTTCACTTTCCTCCCAATAAATACAACTGATGCATTGAAGAATGCAGATATTTGAAGTTCACATCGGCTCAGGCATGATCAGTTGGCAGGCTGGTGTTTGTGCACTGCGTTCGAGCATGTTTTCCTTCACACTTTAAACAGTATCATGCCAATGCCTATTTTCACCCATGTAATCCTCTAAGCTGCTGACAGTTTTTGCTACCCTTGCTCTTGCTGCCCAAACCCATCACTCAGGCTGCAATTTCACACTTAAAAGATCTGGGTTTTTGTGTGTAGGTGGATGTCTGTTTTGGTATCCCCCTTGCCAGGAAGACGTGAGTAAGCCACCTTCAGATCTAGGCTTACAAGTGAAACTAAGTGGCTGGGATGCAGCTTTATGGTTCTGAGTACCTAAATGTTGAGAATCTTGCTCAGCTCCTACCAGCTCTGCACCTTGCTCTTAACCACTTAATTGTTTGATTTTTTTTTTTTTTCCCCTCCCCTCTGCAAAAGATGGGTAAATGTTGGTAGATCATTGTTCCTTGCAGAGGACTAGTAGGTTGTTTTTGCATTTGGATGCTGTGAGGAACAGGTTTTTTTTTTTTTTTTGGGGGGGGGGGGCGGGTGAGGAGGGAAATACATATATCTTTTTGTTTATTTTGCCCCACAAAACTTCTGTGTCAGCCTCAGGATTTGGGACCTTAGTCTTGGATGTTGTAATTTGGGTTTCAAGAATGATGGTGGAGCAGCATTTGAATTTTTGGGATGTTTTGTGAGGGAAGACCATGCACATGCATGAATTTTTCAGGTGGAGTCTCAACTCTTCTTTTTGCTCTTCTACTCTTCTCCCTTTAATTAAAATGTCCCTGGGGGATGTTCAGTGTTTGGAATATGCAGGCAATCAAAACCCCCAAGGAGACACTGCTCTTGAAGGAATTTTACTTGAATGATTGAGTTCCAATGGCTCGGTGTGACTGGAGAACCCTTGAAGGAACCTTGCACACATCTAGCCTGTAATGCAAGGCCCTGCATTTTAGTGTCCTCTGTGATGATAACATGCTGCCTTAGTGTGGCCTGGGCAGCTCCAGCACTGTGCTGAACTCATACTGTTGTTCACAAGCCCAGTGGAGCTGACTATGGTTCATGTCATCTTTCTGTGGAGCAATTCTTGTGGCTTAGCACTCTACAGGAAAGGTAGAAGGAACAAAGGATTTTGGAGGTTACTCTCTCAGTGGCCTTAATTTCCATGGTGCACAGGGAGATGATGTGGGTGGTTGGGTGCCGTGACTCTTCTGTGTTTCTCTTTACTAGATCCCCCTCGCATCCTAACCCTGGAGGAGCCGGTGCTGCACCTGGAGCACTGCATTGCATTTGCAGTGCATGGGAACCCAGCACCTACTCTTCACTGGCTGCACAATGGCCAGGTCCTCCGGGAGACGGAGATCATCCACATGGAGTTCTACCAACAAGGGGAAGTGTCGGAGGGTTGCCTGCTCTTCAACAAACCTACTCACTACAACAATGGCAACTATACAATTGTGGCCACCAACCGGCTGGGCTCAGCCAACCAAACCATCAAAGGACATTTCCTTGAAAAGCCCTTTCCAGGTAGGATATTCTGTTTATATCGTTACAATTGCAATCCAAAGATGTTAATATGCTTCCACTAGTGATCCTTGTACATATTGAAGGCCTCGAGCAATCAAATATAAGCCAGCTTTTCTTGAGCAGGGATTTGGAAGAGAGCATCTTTAGAATTTTTTTTCTAATAAATAGGATTCTACTATTTAAGTGATGTCATAACAAGTCTCTGACTCAGTGATCAGTACTGCACAAAAATACAGAAAGGTGATGAAGAAGAATCCTCCACTGAATTTTTTGAAGTGCAAGCTTGAGGTGAAGTTATAGTTTTATCCAAATTGACATCTGTTGGAACTCAAGAAATGTTTTATATAACACTAGGTATCAAGAGTAACTTCAGTGTTGTGGGGATTTCAGCAGCTTTGCAAGATTGTGACTCTGAGTTTCAGGTTCTCTTGAAATCTGGCAGCGTAAAGTTGTGTTGAAAGCCTTGGTTCTGGTCAGTTGTGTGTAGTGAGCTCCCAAAGCACTTCAACAGCAGGAAATTCTACTTTCCTCATATCGAGGAAGAATTTCATCTTGAGCTTTGGTGGAAGTCAGGCCAAATTTCACTGAGAAGGAAGACAGACTCTCTGGTTTAGATTGTCGTTGTTTTGTAATGTATTCTGTAATATAGTAAGACCTTTAGGGCCTTCAGGGAGAGAAAGGTGTAGAGTAGGTTGGTTATTTTAGATTTCTTCTGACAACTCCCCAAAGAGGATGCCCGCTTTTTTGATAAAAGTGGGATAGCTTTTTCTTCTTTGGGCTCTATTTTTTGGAAATAATTATAGTTGGACGCACTACTGTCACATTTGTTTTCTT
>JAVCKT010026863.1:32220-47075 GCA_032273925.1 Rhynchotus rufescens | reverse complement strand
GGAGAGGAGAGGAGAGGAGAGGAGAGGAGAGGAGAGGAGAGGAGAGGAGAGTTCTTTGTGGGAGCAAATGAGGGTAGAAGTGTGCTAAGACATGTTAAAATCTCTTTGAAAATCAGGTCTTTAAGAAGTTTGGGAGAGTTGTTTGCACCTTGCTAAACTGAAAAGGGACCAGTGTAAGTCTATCATCATGGGGAAGGCATGCTGGAATGCCGGGCACTGCAAAGCTGAATTATTTTCCTATATACCAGGCTCCTTTCAGCCTCCTTCAGCCTTTATTTGTTTATTATTCTTGCCTCATTTTCAAGCTCGTAGGAAACTTGCCATAGATTATTATACAGATATGTGCTCAGTGCATCTTGGGATGAATTATTTCCTTCCTTCAGAGCTACAAGAAGGTTGGTGTTGGTCGCACTCTGGTATCTTTTGACAAATCATTAAAACAGCTTACTTTCTAACACAGTTAGACAGTGCTTAGCCAACACAGGCCCATTTACCTGCTGGCCTTCTCTCATACTCTGCTCTCCAATGGGATTTGCTACTGAGGTCATTCTATTGCTACAAGGTCTATTCCTTGGAGGTCAGAATGCAAATTAAGAGAAATAGAGTAGAAAGGCGAAAACTGTTAAGTGGTTTGAAACATATTATGCATTTGTTTGTTAAAAAAAAAAAAAGAGGAGGGCAAACAAAAATATCAATTTTATATAGGCAATCAACATTTAATTTTTTTTTATATGATTTTTGGTTTTGTAGTTACCTATGAGATATAATTCAGTCGCTCAGGGTTCAGGCCACCTGGAAAATAGGCTTGTCTGAGTCTGCTTCCATGTAGCAACATGAAAGACGTTTTCTTGTTTTCCAAAATCAAAATCAAGATATGACTCAGATGCAGGGTTCATCTGCTTTGAGAATAGGGCTTTTCAGATGATGGGCAGGGACTTGTATCTGATAAACTACAAAAGCCACCAGGGAAGAATTACTGTTAGTGTTTATTCCTAGTTAATTATTACTAATAATTATTAGTAATTATTACTAATAGTGTGTCATGCTTAAGAGAGGCCGATGAGAAGATGCTACATAAAACCAAAGACAAGGCTGTGAGGTGAGGAGTCTAGACGGCTCCTAGGGCTCAGTTGCACTGGAGATACCCAGCCACCACAGGCAAGTGGGTCGTGTTTAGAAAACAGCTTTTAATAAGGGGCTTTTGGTCTGTAAAACGACTCCTCAATATTGCATCTGAAGCTTGCTGCACTCAGTGTTAAAACATGTCTTTCTAGAAGCCAAACTGAGTTGCATTCCAGTGACATTGAGGCATTTTACACATAGTTTGATTAGGAAACTTTAAGCAGAACTCACAAATTAACATAGCTTTTACTGAACTCAGACCTCTGCATAATTCCATTTTCCAGCAAACTACAGATTATTATATAGTGTATGTTCTGTTTTTAAAGCAATTATGCTTAAATATACTTGTTCTTTAGTTTAATTTTCCTTCTGAAAGCATAACAGTCATCTTCTATCAACAAAACCATTCCAGAATGTTTTGCTAGCAACAGTTACTAAGACTTTTTTCATCCAAAGTGGAAGCTTGGGAGAGGTATAATCAGCTCTGTAGCATGGCTAGAAACATTTGCCAGTAGCTAAAATATACAGTGGGCAAACTATCTGCCTTTGGATGTTTTTAAAACAAAAAAAGCCTTTGTAAGTTAAAGAAATCGATCTCATCTGCTTCTCATCCTTGCAAAGTAGGAGTTATTCTAGGTTAGCAGTGGGATGGAGGACTGCTTTTAGGCAAGAAGACATTATTCCCCTGGCCATATAATAAAAAAGCTCATGACAAGTACATTTGGAAAAATCTCTGCCAGTTATGTTATGGGCAATGATGTCAGCATAGGGGCCTCAGTCTTGGAAACACAACCCTTGACCCTCTGCAAAGCTGTCAAGGAGGTGGACAATGCACTGCTACTGCTGCCCATGGTCACATGAGAGGTGAGGGATGTGCTTCCAAAACAGAGCTCTAAAATCAGCATCTTCCCACTGCAGTAAGGTGGCTACATGCCTATCTCTCACAGAGCACAGCTGAGTTAACCTCAGGACTGTGCACACCAAGGAACCTCATGCCTGTGCCCCAGCACCATAGCTGAGCAGCTCAGGAACTGGCAAAACAAACACTAATCTTGATCCTTCGTGCTGATCCTGATCCTTAGTGCTGATCCTTAGTGCTGAAACCAGCCATGATCTATGTTTGACTGAAAACTTTAACTGTTTTACTCTTGAAGGCACTTGCTTCTTCCGTGCTTTCTTTTCTTGTCATGCTGTAGAAGATCAACCAGAATAAAAAACACGCTTCTTGGGTGCCTATTCCTGAGGTTTTGTGCTCCTGACCCAGCCTATGAATTGAGGACTGTGCATATGTCCATGTTCCCTAATTTTCTGTGAAAGATAATGATTTTTACAAGTCAACATTTTTAGATGGCCCTGCTCTCACTGTCCATGCAACTCTACATGATTCATGGATTTTTGGATTGATTTTGAGGTTTACTCCAAGAGAGGTTTCAACTGTCTGTGATGTTATCAGGAGTAGCTGGAGAAACAAAAGCCTTTGTACTGAAAAACTGACAGGTAAGCCAATAAGGAAACCATTTTCAAAACATCTATTTTAAAGTCTATTTTATCATATTGGAGTTTAAACATATTGATTTATTTTAATTATGGCTTTGGCATCATGAATGTTTGATAGGATTATTCATTAAAATTGGCCTGCTCTGTTATGGCTTTCCAAGCACAACTTCAAATGAAATACATAAAAATATACTTGCTACACAACTGACTGACTCCAGCTCATCTCTTTTCCCAACTTAAACCTCATTTCATAAGTATTTACATGTCTTTCACAAAAAATCCACATATGGACATACACATAGGAGTAAGATTACAGAATTATACTTTTGAGCTAAATCTACAAATGGACATTTGTATGGACAATGTGAGTGTACACTCATATTATTGATGGCAAATCCTCAAAGACTTTAAGTTTCCACCAGCAAAACTATTATCAGCTTTGAAAATATCATTCTGCCTTTTGACACAACAGAAAAAAAAACAGTTCTCTCAGACTACCTGTTTGTTCCATGGTTCTCCATCTAGACTTGCTCATGGGTACATGTTCCATGAGCACGGTTCCTATATTTGGGCCAAGGAAAGGTAGCAACGAGGCTATCTGAAGTTGCTACTTGTGTCCCATTGTCTTTCAGAGTCCAGTGATGGAACTTGAATGTTCTCCATGTCAAGAAAAACTCTAAGAAACTATTCCAAAAGTCAAGACCCTTTTCACAATGTGAGTTGAAGCTACTTCCTCAGACAAACAGGGGAAATTTGAGCAGATATCTAATGCCAGACAAAGCTTTGTAGCTGAAAATTGAAGTTGGAGGTGTCCAGTTAGTTGTGTCATTCTTCATTTAGGCCTAGCTATCCAGAAGCCTTGGGTCTTGCTCATCTTCATATTTACTACATGTCTTCTTAGGTAATTTTATGCTCAGCTTGCTGGCTTTGGATAATTGTATATACTTACCTAATCTACTTACAGAGATCCTGGGTGCTTAATGCCTAAAATTACCTAAGTGTCCTTACAGTTTTAAGTGATTTCTCCAAGACTAGGCTGAAAACAAAGACAGGAGTCAGGAAGGAAGCTAGGTTTCTTCTTTCGTAAACTCCTGAGTTAACTACTACTGTTCATAGGAATCAAGTATATAGATATCCATCCACACACTCACACACACACACACACATATATATATAAATCATAAAAATGGCAATTGAGAAGGAAAACTTTCTGAGAATGAAACCCAACATCACTAGTTCAGATTTCTTTAATCTCTTGTGGCACAGAACGCTTATGGCTTTGAGCACTGCTGGACTTCTCAAAGTTGGTGCACATTTTTCCTCACAAATTTTCTTACGTTAAGATCTGATTCTGCTACTCTTTTTCTTCTTGGTCAACCCCACTATTTCACCAGAGATTAAGTAGCACCCTTGAGCTTTGGGGACACAGAAGATTCATTCTTCTGTCAAATATTCACTTGAGCTGAGAAGCTAGATTGTGCTTTGGTTCTTCTCTCTTTTCAAAAATAAAAATAAAAGAAAAAAAGAAATGAGCAACCATGTTGCTCTTTATACTCTTTTTCTAGTTAATAATAGTTGCCTTCTCTTGGAATGTAAACATTTCCCTACTGTACTATCCAGCTATGACAGAGCAAGGTAACACTGAATACAAACCAGATCTAGTGAGAAAATCTCCTTTCAAACCGTTCCACTGCCAGGAAAGGCAGGTTTTCAGCAATCTGAGAGTTTCTTGAAACTGTTTTGGTTCTAGCAAAACTTACATGAGATTCAAGTGAGGGGTTACACAGTGAAATCTGTACTATTTTCTTAGCTCAGAAGGACACTTCTCAGTGGCAGCCTTTAGGAAAGATTGATGAAGACTTGAGAGCAGAAGCCCCAGAAGACATGGTCTGAGGGTCTTTCAATAAGGACATTTGGTAACAAGTAGGATCAGGTCCATATCTGATGGGTGCTTTGAGATATAACAAAAATGAGGGAAGATATTAAGATGGATCAATGGATCTTTTTTTTCCCCCCTAAAATTTAATATGCATGAAAGTAACTTCCACAGCAATTACTGCAATGGGAGTGTAAACTTTTCAAGCAGCTATCCACTTCAATTCACAGGGAAAAAAATACATAATTGAATAAAATCAGCAGCAGCAAAGGAGAAGCAGCTTTCTGGCTTCTGATCAGTCCCCTCTCCAAAAAAAAGGTGGCTGCTATATGGCACAGGGGAGAGGAAAACTCCAGTAAACAAGACAAAGTAGACCTAATTAGAAACAGGGCCGCAGCAACATTCTGGGTTGGAAGGTAAATGGAGAGAATGGGAGAGCTGCAGAGAAGATTAGAAGAACTGAAAAACCCAAAGAAAACCAAGGGGAATTGAATAAAAACAACAATCTGCTTACAAAAGTAAACACAGGGGGAAGGGAGAATATGCAAAGGAAAAACAGATGCAAAATGAGACAGTGCACAAGCAAAGGGAGGAGATGAAAGACAACTGAAATAAGAGGAAAACTTGGAGTAAAAAAAAAAATAAAGCAATAGAGAGCAACGTAATATACTGGCAGTATTCCCTCAGTGACCTTCATGTATGAGCTCTAGAGGGGCTGGTAGAGTTTTATTCACACAGAGGGAGGGATTTAACACTAAGGAGCCCATTGAAGAGCCCTAAATACTAAACTATGGTTTTGCCCAAGATTATTTTTGTGCCTCTTCTTCCAAAGTCATGCAGATGTGCGATGGGAGGAGCTATGAAACTAGGTCAGGACTTCCATGCCTGGTTTTAAAACAGAGCACCTAGCAAATACCTGATCCACCACCAACGACCTCAGCACTCTTTCAGAGTGTGCTAAAGATACTCATTTCTCCAACATTCTGCAAGAAAGCAGGGCTGCAAAATCATGATTTCCAAGAACAAGTTGTGTAGAGTGTGGAAAACATCCTTTCTGCAAAATTAATGCACAAAAATAACCCCTCACTGAAAAATCTTACTCCCTAGAGCTTCTATGAAATCTCTTTGAAACCCACAATGATTCAAAACACAATGCTGAAGGCCATCTGATCTGAAGAATTTTCTACTAATTTATGTTGAGAAAATAAGCATTTTTAATTATATTTGTAGAATATTTTTGGCTTGCAGCCCAGGTGCTTTTCAGCTTTTATTTTGCAACTATTTCTCAGTGAGTAACTTTACTCATATGCAGAGTTCTCAGCTGTGTTGGGTTTTTCAAGCTGTGATGAATTTCAGGCTTGTAGCCTGAACCCCATTTACCAAAGAACTGGCCCCTCTTTGAGCAGAGATTGACAAATGACCTCCTGGCATTTCAATAGCTGCTGGAATTGCCTGCTGCCAAAACTGGTCAAGTTAAGAAAGAGCATCCCTGTTCAGACCAAGGGCAGCTTATGGAAACATATGTTAAACAAAGCATTCAGTGATTATGTGTGCATATATGGACCAAACTTATATAACATTTTTTGCTACAGTCTTGGAGTGATTTATGCACCTGTCTCTGGCAGAAGGTTCCCTGGCAGCCTTTGATGCAGTGAAATACCTGTTTTGCCACTTTGTAGATAAGAATCTGCTTATTTACCTTCAAATCTGTCCTTATAGATCAATAGATTCACTCAGAGACACCAAAACTGTGAGTCTGAACCCCATTATTCTTTTATTCTCTAGCACATCCCTACGTGACTCATAAACTCGAGGGATATTCCTCAGCCTTGCTGGTGTACAAAACCACAGATGCCTCAAGGAATTCAAAGGAGCATCATAAGTCAAAGCTGCAGAATTCTTAGAAGGGCCTTCAAATTGTGGATGGAGATTGTGGATGGAGATGTAGGGATGCAACGAGGAAGGCCAAGGCCCATCTGGAATTAGAGATAGCAAGGGATGTAAGAGAAGACAGGAAAGGCTTCTATAAATACGTCAGCAGCAAGAGAAAGACTAGGGAAAACATAAGCCCGCTGCTGAATGAGAAGGGTGCTTTGGTGACAGAGGATGCAGGGAAGGCAGAGTTGCTGAATGCCTTCTTTGCTTCTATCTTTACTGCTAAGGTTAGTCTCCAAGAACTACAGAGCCCAGGTTAGTCTCCAAGAACTACAGAGCCCAGATTAAAGAGAGATAAACAGAAAAGAGAAAGACCTTCCACTGGTCGAGGAGGATTGGGTTAGGGATCACTTAGGCAAACTGGACATCCATATATCAATGGGCTCAGATGGGATGCACCCATCTGAGCACCCAAGAGTGCTGAAGGAACTGGCAGGGATTATTGCTCAGGCCCTCTCCATCATCTTCAGGAGGTCCTGGAGAGCAGAGGAGGTGCCGGATGACTGGAAGAGAGCGACATCACTGGAGTCTTCAAAAAGGGCAAGAAGGAGGAGCCAGGCAACTACAGGCTGGTCAGCCTCATCTCTGTCCCTGGAAAGGTGATGGAGCAACTCATCCTAGAGAGCCATGTCAAGGAAAATAAGGTGATTCACCTTATAGAATGAATTCACCTTATGGAAGCATGGATTCACCAAGGGGAAGTAATGTTTGACAAACCTGATAGCCTTCTATGATGGGATGCCTGGCCGGCTGGATGAGGGGAGAGACGTGGATGTTGTTTACCTTGACTTCAGAAAGGTTTTCCCCATTCTATCCTCCTAGGAAAGCTCCGGAAGTGTGAACTGGATGAATGCACAGTGAGGTGGACTGAGAACTGGCTAGATGATAGAGCTTAGAGGGTGGTTATACATGGGGCCAAGTCCAGTAGGCAGCCTGTGGCCAGTGCTGTTCCCCAAGGGTCAGTACTGGGCTGAGTGCTGTTCAGCAAGTTTCTGGACAATTCCAAACTGGGTGGAGTGGCTGTTGGAGCAGGGGGGTTAGACTACACGATCTCTAGGTTCCTTCCAACCTTAACCATTCTGTGATTCTGTGTGTGTAATTGTCTGGTGAATTGTGAAAGAGAGCAAATTGCAACTAGGAGAATGGGGCAAATGATCCAGGGTGATAGCATATGAAAATTCTGAAGCAAAACTTCCTAAAACAAGTCCATCAGGCACTGTGGACACAGAAAGAGCAACTTGGGGATATGAAAATGGAGACTGGTATGACATGGAAATGAAGGCAAGCCCACAAGTGACATGCATGTCCTCTCCAGTCATTGTTTTGTTGGTGAAGTAATCTGGCTTTCATTGTGGTCCCTTGAGTGGTAAGGGCCTGGTATGGCATTTGCCTGTGGTATAGAAGATCTGACTATGCTGGAGAGCTTTGAAGAGGCTAGAAAATGTGATTTCAATATGCAGTGATGCAGTCTTTGGGGAACTGCCCTGTGGGACATATGTTGGAAGATCAATGGCACTTTGAGTATGGAGTCATCCAAACTAAGTCATTCTTCAAAGAGTACTTAAAAGACAGGAGGGTCATAATGTTTCCTCCTTGATTTTACCACTGGGAAACATTCATGATAGAGCATGATAAGACCGAAAATGTGATCTTAAATTATTGCAATAATAATAGGGCGCTTGACAATGTCAGAATGAGACAGATAAAGCCAAAACCTAGGTCTCTTTTGGCAGACTACTGAATGGGTTTGGTTGACTTTGTCCACTTCACAGTTAAGAAGTTTCCAGAGGATTAGATATGTCACAGTGGCAAAAAGAGAATTGAACAGTCTAGGAGGCTAAAGATGCCCTCTCAGCTAGAGCTCAAAGTCTTGCTCAGAATTGTGATTTTGGGTTAGTGATATGGCTTTAAGTGCTGCTGCCTATGTTATTTCTATCTAGAAAAAACACAGAGTTATCAATTAGACTCTTATCTTGTTTCAGCCTTGATCTCTCAAAGTACTTAAATTAATGTATCTCTGCAATTTGTGCCATTGACTTCAATGGCTACAACTATATCAATAAAATAATCACTAGCAGGAGTGATTCTCTGGTCCAGAGACTAGCAGTCTGGCATCATCCACACTATTAAGCTCTCTTATCCTTTAAAACAGAGTGACTGCAACCTGACAACTATCAGAAATGGTTGCAATCCAGCATAATATCTGGGAGTAGCCTGGGAGAGGGTTCAACAACTTGGCAAGGACCACAGTGGCAGTGCAAGAGATGCCAGCAGCCAGATCTATTTGAAGAACTGGTGGTTCATAATGGGATCTAAGTGAAGAGAAGCCTTCTCATGGCTCCTTCCTTCTACCCCTCAGCCATCACTATGCTGATATCAAAAACAGCAGAGAAACTGCCTGAAATATGCTTAAAGGAAAGAACTGGTGCAATTTTCCTTAAAAATAAAATCCCCAAACCATTTAGGATAAATCCTCAAAGATACTTACTATTTCTTCAACATGTAAAATTTCATTGTTTGCCCCAAATCAAGGGTTCACCAGAAGAATTTTGGAGCAAAATAAAATCTTTTTTTCAAACACAGGAAGGATAGTAGTCCGGTTTTGCCTTTCTGTTTTCTTTAGAGGAAGGCCATGAGTAGTTGCTTCTGGTCAGAATAGAACTTCCTCGAAGGCTAAATCTTCTGTAAAAGGAGTTTTGGATCACTTTGTTATAAAGAACAACATCCAAATCCAACAATATTTGGACCTGGGATTTAGATGTGGGCCTATTAACAAATTAGGATAGTACATGATACCAGGTTGAAGATCCAAGCATACCCAAAGATCAGGGAGTGGTCAGATCTGTGGTTTTGATTTAGCTCCATCACTTTAGAGATGATTTGGAGAGAGAAAAAGTAGTTTGAACCTCGCTGATAAAAGAGGGTTGCCCTTGAATCATTTTATACCGGTAATGTGTTAAATATACCGCAGCAGACTCATATGGCAAGAAGTATTTTAAGCATTACAGTGAGTTAACTGAAAGGAACCATAGGAAATATATACCAGAAGTTAATTTTTTCCAGTTCTTTTTCAGTTCTGCACCCTGACTGTGTTAGCTTTTGTGAAGGATGGCTTATTTTCACTTAGAACAGTTTTGGAATCATTATAAAATAAAACCTATGCACCACAAGAACACAGGGAGTCTCTTGACTTATATTTTGCAGATGTCCATAATTTAATTGGACCAGCAGGTGACCAAAATTGCAAGTCTCATTACAGCTATCAGCTTATGGCTGAGTATAGGTAGCTCACAGTAATACATTGGGACTGTTGTACTCACCTTTGAGTCCTGCACTCAGCCACTTTCCAGAAAGTACGCTGTGAATATTATATGCTCATTGCCTGAAATCTGTCCCTCGAGGTTGGGTTAGAAGACCTAATGGTTCTTTCTGGCACTAAGAATGTGTCAGTTTAGTGAAATGGTGGTTTTGCTTAAATGTAAAACAACCTAGAAAACTTTAAGTTCTGGATGCAACAATTGGCGATTATGGAGTTTATCTTGACATTTATTAGTTGCTAATGGCAGAGCTTTCAAAGAGTGAAGCACTTCCTAGGCAGCCACACAGCATCTTTGGCCTGGAAAGCAACATAGTTTAAGAGAGCATAAACATTAAAGGAAACAGTAAAAATTAAAACAGGATTTCTTTTTTCATTTTCCTTGACATTAAAGACCACTTGAGTCTCTATTAGTCAGACAGTAGAAGGTAGAGGTGGAAATATCCATAAGGAAGGGACTTACGAGCTGAGCTAGATGAGCGCTGGGAGGCTGAATGGATCTGGACTTGGTCTTCTCCAGGTGTCGAGAGTACCAAAAACAAGAAGAATTTGACTACAGTTTGGGTAAAAAGAATCATTGTGAGGAAGCTCTGGGTGAGCCTCTATGACAGTGACAGATGCTGTGATATTGCAGGAGTTTGGCAGCAAAGTTAATGGTAACTCAGGAAGCTATGTTTAGGAGTGTCATCCTTTCGCAATGTCAGCAGTTCTGGGACCATCTGAGGTGGCTGGTAATCCTGGCACTATGGGAATATGTCACACTGCTTTCACTCCAGTGTGTAAAGTCCTGAAAAACTGAGATCCTTTCAGGTGGTCCTTCCCAATGGGATCTGGCACTGCCCTACTGCTGAGCTTGGAGAGAAGAATTGAATGTTTCTGGGTTCAGGTCGGGATGATATAAGTCATCCCAAGATAAATGAGCATTGCATGATAAAACTAAGTCATCTGAGCTCGGTGTTGGCTTGACCAATAAGGACAGAGCCATTTCTGAGCTGGGACTTTCATTTGCCAGACTCTTGATCTTACAGGCTGCCATGTTATACCAAATGACCTCTTCTCTTTCACCAGGAGAATAGTTTGTTTAGGCAGCTCAGAGAAACAGTGGCTGTCTTTACAACAGGGACAGCTAAATGAATATCCCTCATAAAAATTTAGATTAATTAATTATTTAGAATTATTTATTTAGAGAAGAGACTCCTACTGGTACAGCTCCTCTGACAGAGCCCTCAACACCCTGGATTTCTTCCAACAGATGTCCCACACATATGAACCAATTCCTTTCAACTGTTTTTGTGAGAGGCTTATCCACACCATGGCCTCTCTGAGAACTGCCAGTGCCACAGCTCTTGTCCCGTTCACATGTGAAAAAAATACCCTTTACAAACCTTCCTCCTGAGGATGAGTCTACTTCCTTTCCTTCTGAGTAGCATCAAATTTCATAGTTAAAATGAAGGCAGCAACTTCTCCTCCTTAGGGTTATTATTTCAGGCAGTTTTTAAGCTTGCAGAGGCATCAATTATGTTTTCTCTGTGCTCCTCAAGAGTTTTTATTTGCAGCAGTAAAGAGTAAGGACTTAGCTGCTAAAACAGATTACCTGATAATCATAGATGTGCAGGTCCAGATCCAACATCACAGTTAGGGTCCAAAATCCATCTGATTAAGATGGAAGTTAGCAACCTAAACACACTCCTGAAGTCAGTCCTTGGCATTTACACTGAGCATGACCAGCAATGCCAAGGGATGGAAATGGCAATGCTTGAAAGTTTTACAAGTGCTTGAGTGAGGCAACGGCTTTCAAGAACCAGGCGAGATGCCCGGGAGCTGAAACGAAGCTGAGTGTGGCTCAGAAAAGCTCTCCCCATGGACAGACCATCTTTTCAACACAGCCAGATATTACCCATACGTCTCTAAAGCCTGGGGCACGCTCCATGTTGCATCAATTGTGCACAGCAGCCAAGCGCCGAGCAAATAAATTGCTGCTGGGGGCTGGATGGGGGAATGTCCCAGTGTTGCTATGACATTTCTTGTCAAGTTTTCAGCTCAAATGGATCCCACATGGGGGAGTGCATCAGGCTCTGTTGGCAAGTGGGGGAGAAGGAGGCTTGAGTGCTCTGCTTCTCCTGGTTGTGGAAACAAAGCATCTTTTGTGCTTCCTCCCAACCAGGACAAGGGGCTGAAATAAATCTTCAAACGACCCAGCCACTCCCCTGCTATTATAGCAGGCTGTTGGAGGGCCACCAAAACCGGGCATCACTGCTAGTCCAACAGACGCTTCCCCAGACGCCTTTTATTTTGGTTCACTTGTGGCACTCGGGGGGCTTTTTTCTTTCCCTCCTGCTATCCAGAGACTCTACCAGTAAATCCTCAAGGCAACATTAAAAAAAAAAAAAATTGGGGAGAGCAGCTGGGCTAGCAGCCAGCTGTTATTAGCAGATGTGCCTGTGAGCATTGTGAAGAATTAGACAACACAGCCAAATCAGCCCCCTCGTTGACTGGAGTCCATTGTTCGATAAGACAGAACACGCAACAACAGGAGATTAAATAAATTCCAGGGTGTTTTATACTGACATTGACAAGATATGGAGGGCTTCCAGAAAGTCGCTGGGGACCCTGGTCTTCTCATTGCTCTACTTCTTCTCTAGAAATAGAGAAAAGTCCTGGAGCTCTCTGAACCAAATTGTAGATGACCAAACGTTGGTACTAGGAAAGCAAAAACACACGCTTGCCTTTTAAGGGTCTTACACTCCTGCTTTGAGGATAATAGGAATAAATGCACTGAACGAGTAAAAAAGCAGTTGCCCAGATAACCAGCTTGGCTGGTACTAACTGGTATGACCTTGAAGATGGAGGCAAGAGTGAACACCTGAGGCATTCGGTGGCACTTCTAAACCATGCTCCCTTCCTCCCTCTTACTCTGAAGTCTGAGTTTTTACATTCAGGAGTGGCCACTGTTGCGGCACACTGAAGTTTGGTCCCTAGCTCCAACCACAGCCTCAAAGAGCAGTGAGAAGATGAGTTTGGTGGTGCCCTGCAAACCAGATGCTTTTCTGGGTCTGCTGGAGAAGAAGAGGCACAGTGGGGGAATAGGCTCCAGCTGGGGAGGTGGGGAGAGCGGGAGAGGAGCCGGGAGGGAAGTGTCTGAGCAATTTCACAGCAAAGGCATCGTATGAAGTTGCTCTGGTTCGTGGTCTGCGCTCTGGGGTTTGTCTGCGGGAAGCCTGCAGGGGTGTTGCAACCTGCCAGTGCCAATAAACATCACCACAAGACCAGAGGACCTCAGGGCCTACAATATGAAAGGCAAAGAGAGGAAAATTAGAAGCAAAAATATGAAGTTAATAAAAATCTTTTATCCAATCAGACTCTAAAGGGAGCACACTCATGGGCTGGAAGCAGCAGACGGGCGCTCCAAGCCCTCACTTTGCTTAATTACCTAATAACTTGCAGAACTCTTTCGGTTTTATGAGTTGCACATTTATTTGCAGCTGTCCTGCATGGCAGGAGCCATGGTAGCTAGTGGGGGGCTGCCTCTGCATGCATAGTGATGGACTCCGTGGACCTAATGCTCCAGATCTCAAGGTCTGAACTGGCTTTTAGATAAATTATCTGTCTTATTAAATATGCAATTTGCCCACTAAGAAAAATAAACTTCCACATCCCTGCTCTTAGAAGAGCAGGTCCTCTGGGCATTTTATTTGAGCCTATAATTCCTTGACATGCAGTTGATGATTTCATGAAGATCTGAAATTGTTCCTGTGACTAGCAGGGGACTAGCACAGGCTTGGCTTTCTCTGCTCTACCCCTGCCCTGTCCAGCCCTCCCCTCTCAGGGAGCAACTCACAAAGCTGGAGGCAGATGAGATATTGGTCTCTGTAGTAGTACTAGAAAATCAACACTGTTGGGTGCACCTTGCAGGGGTAGAGTTGGACATGAGCACTGTAGGAGCAGAGCTCTACAGGGAGCACCTTTCTTGGGATAAATATTGGGGCTGGACACGGGAAAACTCCTGTGCTGCTCAAGGTCAGACTAATGCTGGAATTAGTGAAATTTTATTGGATTAGTGGGTGCTGTTGCATTCTCTTGTGTCATGGAAACCTCACTGCTTCCTGGTGTGATGGGAGCAGGGTCACACTGTTAGGCTTTCTGGTTTACCATCTTCTACACTGAAAAACCTCACATCCCTCTTCTGAAGGTGGATTGGGGGTAAATGTGGTTAGTTAAGCCAGTATGGGGAAGATCTCTGGAACTGTCAGTACTGAAACTCCATCATGTGGATATCCTGGGAGATGGCCTCTAATAATGCCCCATTTCTGCCAAAAACACTCCCTTCGGGGTTCGCTGCATCAACGAGCTGCAAGTGTAGGTAATTCACATCTCCTCCTCCACCTGTGCCCCAGCACTGGGCTCTGCTGATGGAACGACATTGCAGCTTCTGTGCAGGCAGGGAAAGCCAAGCCGTGCCTTCAGCAGATTAGAAGACACTAGACAGAGTTCCCTGGCCTGACAAAGAACAGTTTCACACAAGTTCCCATGACAGGCCTGGCTCAAGGATAGCTCTAATCAACAAGGAATTATTCACAAGGTGCCCTTTGACTAGTGTCTCAGCTTTTGGTTAACAGCTCCCTTAGCAGGTCAACACTTACCTGGTGGACTGTTTCTGGGCTTTCTCGATAGCACTCAGCAGGTTGTGGGAGAAAGTGATGAGTTTTCCAGTGCTCCTAGACTTGGAGGTCGGCAGGAATGATTGACCTGCAAGCATAAGTGCTGACCATCTGGGAGGAGCTGAAGTCTTACTTTGCAGCTGAGGACCATTAATTCCACCTGGCCATTTATCCTTGGGAAATTGAAGAGTGTAACAGAACTGGAAGTTAGAAGAACTGACAGGACTCTGAGGAGTCATTTGCCTGATTTTTTGTGCAGTGATGTCAGGGAGTCCTATTCCAAGGGAGAAAGAGTAGGAAAGAGGAAGAAAATATAAGGAAGTATTGAACAAGTGCTGCTGTATTATTTGTTCAGTGTATGCTATATTGTTGCTTCCTCTCTGCTGGCAGTTTGATGTTAAGTAAGAGGGGATATTTCTTGCAATACAAATTCTCTCAGTGAAAAATTTAG
>JAVCKT010026859.1:25351-42289 GCA_032273925.1 Rhynchotus rufescens | reverse complement strand
CAAATACAACTTCTCCCCTCCTTCGTCTTCTGAACATATAGTACATTCTTGCCCCTTTCTTTAGTAATAAGATATAGAGCTCCATCTGTAGAGCCACTAGTCTATCATTATTTGAGACTGCACACACAAATAGCAGAGCTGGCATGCCCACAGTCAGGAAAATGGAAGCGGATGCACGTATAAAATCCAGTTAGAAAACAACTCACCCAAATCACAGGTAGAGTTTTCAGTTTGTCTGCCTGTCTGTCCTTTGTAACAAATGACAGTGCTGCTGATCAGCTGTATCATCTTCCTGCTTATAGTGCTAATTAGGCTGTCATTTAGGTGTTTATATCTTAATGAACCTGAACCTGCAAGCATTCACTTGCTTAATATTTATTAATATTAATTAAGTTTCAGTAAATAACTAAAAACTATGTCTAGGATGTACAAAGGAGAATTATGGATGTATGTAAATGCTTGTGGGGCAGAGCTCTACAGGATGTGTTATTAATGCTTTGGATTAAGTTACCATTATTTTTGTTCTTTTGGTGATTTTTTTCTGAACAAGGACTTGCACCTGAGGGAAGTGAAGGACATCTCAGTGGCTGCTTTTCCAGGTGTGCTTTGCCACCTAGACTGCACATTGCCTTCTCTGTAAAAATCAGCATTGACCCTTCGTTGAGAATCAAACCACACGTCAGGAGAGGCTGCAGTCCCCTCTCACATTTTGGGTTAAGCAATTCTGACTGAGCTTTAATCTTTATTAAGAGTGTCAGGGAACACTTTCACAAAAAAAAAGTCTTTCTGATTTACATAGTAATTTAATAATTTGCGCTCAACTATAACTATATTTGTGACTAAAATATTATCCATATTGTTACTATAAGACTCCTTCTTTTCTTTTCCAGTCTGTTATAGACAAGTCACTGGTCTCCTGACCCAGCCAGCTCCCACGAGTATCAAACACCCTCTAAGTGCTAGATCCTCACATTGGGTCTCTGATTTGGCTGACACACATGCAAAATCACACACGGGCAAACTGCTCCCAGCCAGGCTGGCAGAGACTGAAAGCTGTTACCATCTGGAGCCTGTCCAGAGATAGACGGGAATTACTGTAATTTTGGCGTCACAGTCAAGTTCCTAGCCGACCACTATCTGCATCACAAAGCCACCACTATACTCTTGCTTGGCAGTAATTATTATTTTTTTTAACAACCTCTGTAGGGAAACTGTTAGCACAAAGCACAAGAAGGACCAAGGAGAGAATAACAGGGCACTGGTGAATATCCAAAATAGTTCATGCAGATACCAAGTTATGTTGTATGGACAGGAAAACTCAAAGTTTCAGTAGGGAGGCAAAACTGTGACTTATGTGGAATCATGGAGTCTTGAGGAGGCAAATGGACACAGATATGTGTGTTTTTTTTTTTTTTTTTTAATGAAAATCAATGCATGGTAAAAGATGCTGCCTTGTGTTTATGCATGTATACTGGTGTTTTGTTTCCAGGAAAGGTGAGAAGCTGGCTTCTTGGCTGCCTTTGGGTGCAAATGACAAAAGACAAGAACAAGATGGTTGTCTCAAAAGAAAAGAGCAAGATGGTTGTCTCTTTGGAGTTATTTTGGAGATAACTTAATCAGAAGTAAGAGGAAATACAGAAGGCTCCTTTTGCTTGAGCAACAACTCTGTTCAGATGACTTGACCTCAGTGCTGCAAGGCACTTCAGAGAGAAAAATTCCTATTGAAAAGCAATTGAGTAGGACACACACAGTTAGCAGGGAATCAGGATACATTCTGAATATTTCTTTTTCTTTCTCAAAAGTTAGGAAGGGGAAAAGGATGAAATCTGGGGATAGAGCTAAACTGGGTTTGATTCAACCAATATTGGGAAGTTTCTTGACAATCAATGCATGGAAGATAATCTGAGTGAAAGCAAGTTTGAAATGATGGAGTGCACTATTTTAAGAAAAGCCTCACTATTAAGGATGGACTGGACAAAAAATCCTGTTTCTAAAAATTAATAGAGCTGGAGTGAAAGCCTCTTGAGAAATTAATTGAAAGTATGAAAGAGTAGAAGATCCTTGGCAGATATTGAAAAAAATATATATTAAATGTTCTACAGCAAACTGTTGTTGTACAAGGAAAGAAAAATCACATTTACAGATTAAAGTGATCCTCCATGGTGTTCTTTAGGCATCAGGAAATCGAAGCCTTGCAGAAAGCCTGGAAACCAGGGCACACATCTATGACTTACTATTATATGGAAGGACAAAGCACAACATTTAGGCACACAAGATATTACAAATAGCAGGAGATATAAGAGTCAACCATCAAATGTACTGTAAGAACCTCAGAAGTAAGATGGCACAGGAAATACAGATATGTAACAGGGAGATAGGAAATAACAGCGCAGAACAAATTAAATATTAAATTATTTTGTTATTTCAGTCTTTGCTTAAAAGGTTAATGGTGATCAATAGCTAATGAAATTAAACAAATTAAAAGAAAATTAAAATTAAATGAAAATATGGGCAAGTTGTAGCAGCGAGAACACTGAGGTTACTGACCTGAATTACACATATTGAGGAGAAAAAGCCTGATACACTCTGAAATACTTAAGGACCTGTTCAAAGCAATATCTGCTCCATTAGCAGTCCCCTTGGAGAATGCTGCCTTGCAACATGGGGGTCCAATGGACAACAGGACAATAAATACAGTACGTAGAAGTAAGAAGGGGAAAAGGAAAACCTAAGGATTCACAGAACGATGAGCCTGCTTTTAGCATCCAAAAATAAATTTTAATACCCAGAGAGAAACTCTACCTTAGGATAACGTATACTTATAAACACTTCGAGGATAGGAAGATATTAAAAATAAAGGCAACTCACACAAAGTGAATTCTTTTGCTATGTAGCTCACTCAGTGGGCCAAAGGAAGTATTCAATATGCTGGATTTTTACAAAGATTCTGACACTACTTTTTGTGGCATTCTTATTAATAAATTAGAGACTAAACGTTGTCTGGTAAGTGCAAGAAAAATTGCTATCTGTTTGAAAAAAAAACATGAAAAAAGTAACAAGCACCTTGGTTATAACTGGGTGGTTATGTCAAGTGGAATCTCACTGGAAGATCATGTTGATCTGGTTTCTGGTTAGAGTATATGTTTACTATTTGGATTATGGAACAGAAAATAAACTTACAAGATCTACAGATCGCACTAAGGAGTAGGGAAGGGAGAAATTTCAAAGACTTTGGAAAACAGAATCAGAACTGAAAGGGCTTCACTATCAAAGTGGAAGCATTTTAGCTGGGGAAGGGAAATCAAGTGAACATTTACAAAATGGACTATAAGCACAATACTATTAGGAGTACTGAAAAAGAAAGGAAAAGAACTTGGGGTTGGACTTCAAACTGAGTGAATAAAATGGTACTGTTACAGAAAATCCAAGTCTTTCTTTGGAAATGTATTCAGACCTGGTCTATGTGTGAGAAATAGGGATTGGGAAATTTCAGCAGAAGTCCTATTTCCAAGCACCATACTTAAAAATATAGACAAATTAAAGATAATCCCAAATAAATCAACAACAGTGATAGCGTATGAAGAAAAGTTGCTGAAACCAGACTGGTTTCTTCTAGAGAGGCAAAGACTGACAAGGGACGTGACAGCTTGTTTATGGTCATAGCCATATGCAGTTGGGAGGACAAAAAAAACAACAACAAAGTCGACTCAAATCTAATAGTAAGGGCAAAATTCTAGGTATGAAAATACTTGAACAAGCAAATTATAGAAACTGTAGAATGCTCCTGTTGTCAGAGGATTTTAAGAGCAGGTTAGATAAACTTTGGCCATGTCAATGTAAATAGTTTTGGCACTGTCTCCCTTCAGGTCTGTGATTCTGCAATACAGCCCAGGCAGAGGCCGCAGCACGAGGGTAGATGAAAGCCTGTTATCCTGTGCATGCATCCAGGGCATCTCTGGTGTTGAAAGGAAGGGGAAAGAGCCCTTTGCTCCCTGGTTTTCCTGGATCCCACAGGTCTGCGTGCAGCAACTGCACTCAGTGCAGATCCATCTGACTCCATACAACGTAGTTACGAGTGGAAGACATCCTTTGGTGCCCAGAGATAATCCTATTTTGAATACAAATAGCAGTGAAAAGTCAACACTAAAACAACTGTCGTAAACCAAATTTTCTTGCTGAGGCAAGCATCCCAGCCTGACTTCCTCTTACAAAGGGAAGGATTACTGCTAGCCTGCTTCACATACTTACACAGCACTATAATTATCATTACCTACAGACTCACTGGGTTCTGATTTGTCCTCCACTGAATGGCTGGTATCCTAGTAACAATTTCCTTGATTTTTTTTTATGTATATCAGTTATTTTTGCTTCATTTGCCAAACGACACAGTAGCAAAGGCTGGGGACCTTCCATCCCGTGTGAAGTCTATGCTCTGCCATGGCAGATAGCCTTTGTTATGCTCTTCAGGAGCTTTCAAATGATAACCCTTGTTATGTCAGTTTGGAGTAGTCATTGAGCCCAACATTCCTTCCCTGGCAATGACTGTTGTCTTCACAGAATCCCCTTACAGGGCAATTGCTGACCAAGAAATAAAAGCTTGAGATTACTTCAGACCAGTTTGGCTCCCTCTGCCTGCACTCAATGCAGTTTGGCCAGACCAAACAACACGGGTCTTATTTAGAAAATTATCACCAAACAAAGAACACGGTGGTTCCCTCTCACCCACACATCCACTGTGATGTAACAGAAGCCACCATTAGCAAAGTCCATGCTTCCCTAAACTAATCCCTGTCTTCAAGAAAGAGGTGGAACAGTCCTGGAGTGTCCCCAAAGCCCTCCTAGTGTTGGCATCATAGCAGCTTTCATGTGAAGTATTTGCTTCATGGAGTTTGGAGCTGGAAGGTTGTCCCTAGGACTATCACATGACCTTTCTGATAGAGACCAATGATTATAGCACTGTGGTTACCCCTTCACTGTGATGATTGATATATTCTCTATTAATAGTTTACACCAGAGTTAAGGTCATTTGAAATTTCTTGCTGGCTGAAGGGAAAACCGGTTACAGGAATGTGGGAATTAATGGAATGCAAGGTCACAGCCAAGATTTACGAGACGAGACATGGTATAAGATAAGTGAAACTGCCTGGACTCTTAGCTTTGCTGTCTTTTCCAGCTCTTGCATTTCCACACCTCTTTTATTTCCCCCTAAATTTTCCCTGTCACTCTACCCTCCTGTTTTTATCTGAGTCATACCCTTACGGCATGGCTACGGAAATCAAACAGTGAGGCCTGCAGGCTGGACCTTGCACACAAACATCTTGCAGAAGGGGAGGAACAGCTCTTGTGTCAACACTAGCTGACCAGGGGCCCTAGCCCTCGCCTGCAGTTCCTCCTTCCTTGAACAAGCTCTACTCCATCGTCTCCTCGGAAATGGCCTGCTGTTTCAACACAAGATCTGCTTCCTCACTGCATCTCCCAGGTGTGACTAGACAGATTCAGGATCATCATTGACTCCTATGAGCAAAGAGACTCCAATATGTGCCTTCAATCTGCACTGATTTGGCTGTTTTACACAAGAGAAAAATAGAGTTTCCTAAAAATCGAGTTTCTGCTTTGCAGACATTAACAAAACAATCAAAATCACAAAAGGGTGTGTATTCGCCAAACATGAAGACTGACCCCAAACATCACCACAAATGGCAAACCCGGGTTGCCTGCTAATAGGCTCCAAACCCTGCACCATGCACGTGGTGGTTGGAAACATCAAGTCACAGATCTGATATAATCCCAATGCTGCTGCCATTGAGCTCCCAAAGACAATTAATTTGCAGAATGAGAAAGGGAATAAAGAAAATGAAGCAAAATAACATCTGTGAAATAATTGTATTAGGTGCCTGAGAAGCCCCTCCTTCTGCTGTGATCAAAAGAGGAGAGTCAGAGAGCAGAGAGGTTGAAGGAGTGAGGATCTTGTCCTCAGCTTAGGAAATGGAAGACTAAATGAGAGGAGTAGCAGAGGAGGGAGGGGTGACAGTGATGTTAAAGCAAGTGCTGTTGTGGTCCAGGAAGATGACTTGTTCTTATAAATGTCCCGTGACAGGTTATTACTCTTAGTTAATTTATCTTACACATTGCTGTTGGTAGAGATGCTTGCTTATTTCTTTTTGTAATATTTTTCCTTCAGAAAAAAAAAACCCTGCCATCTGCTTTATCAAATTATAGAACATGAAAGCCAGATGTATTGCATATTCTTTTGAATGTAACATGTTTTCCCCCACTTAAACGTTATAGTTTCTCCTTAATCAAGTAAAGAATGTTTTCTAATCTTTTATTTTTTGGCATCTAAACAAAGGCAAACTTTGGATCAAACAATAGGGGATTTATCAATCGTTACAGCTATAAAATCAATAACATTCAAAGGGAAGTTGTTGGTATTTGGACACTTGCCGAGGATGGCTGTCTGGGAAGGAGGAAGTTTGCAGACAGTCTTTGAAAGGTGGATTGAACATCTGTCTTAGGCCCGAGGACAAGTGATGAATAATGATTCAATCCAATATTTTTACTTTGTAATCAGTATGTTAAGAAATGCTGCTCTAGGTGCTATTCTAACCCTTTTGATGGTGCTGGTAAAACTTATAAGTTGGCCAAGGTTTTAGCCATGATACATCACGGGAATAAAATGCCTTTTTATCTGTCCAAGCTTCAAACTATTTAGACAAAAGAATGTTTCCTTTAATACATATTATTAATACTGAAGTATAGGAAACTGAAAATCGTAATGGAAGGATGCAATTGGAAAAGAAATTTTATCTCCAACTAGTCTAGTTTAGATTTACTGAATGTAAGAAATGTTGGAGTTTAATGGCAAAGAAATAGTCATACTGAATGCAAATATTGATGTTTTTTAAGAAGATTTATTTCAACAGAAAAAAAAATGCAGGAAAAGAATAAGGAATGATTTGCCCAAACATTCCCCACTTCACGTTCCACTGTGGTTCATTGTGCACACCCTCATCTCCAGAACACAGAAAGCAAATGTACTTAGCAGAGTCTGATGCAAGGGTGGAAAAAGATAGAAAAAAGTATATGGATTGGTTTTGCAGATGCAAACATAGAAGATGGGAGAAAAGGAGAAGACTCAAAATGATCTTTACAAAGTGAAAAAAAAAAGATCTAGAAATATGATGCAATTTAATAATAAAAAAAGCAATTTTACAGTTAGGCAAAAGTGATTAACTGCACAAAGAAAGGGTAAGGAGTAAATGTGTAGTCAGGAGCTCTGCAGGAAAATATCTAGGGTTTATTGCAGATCACAAGTGAGTCAACAAAATCACAGTTACAAAAACTGTTGGGATGGTTAAAAGAGGCACTACCTGTAAGAAACGTGAAGTAACCTTCCACTTTATTCAACATTAATAAAACCTCAGCTAAATACCTACGTCCAGTTTTAGGAAATGATTTTCAAAAAAGATAAGGGTTAATTGTAAAGAATTTGTGGAGAGCGTGTGGAAATTATGCATTAAAACTGGGGATGTTTAAGCTAGAGAAAACTGAGGAATGAGGTAATAGTCAAAATACTTCACAGGAGACTGCAGAGAGGAATAGGATAGTTTGTTTTTGATGTCTATGGAGGACAGAACAAGAAGCAATGAGCTTAAAATGAAATGACAATTAAGCTAGACATGGCAAATAATCTTAATTTTAAGGACAGCTAAGTACTGAACACTCAATTGCTGGAAATCTTTAAAACTCAGGTAAACAAATCACTCGGATATGGGTACAGTAAATGTTGTCTTGGGATAGGGAGAGGACTAGATGGTCTTCGTAGGTCCCTACAAGTCTTATTTTCTGTGATGCTGTATTCATTTGGAAAGGCCTGACTTATTCATGCCATATATATTATCAGTGCATTGTAACAAAATTCAGATATTTTATGTCATTCATATGAAAAATGTGTGTTCCAGCATACGCTTTTTTAGTAGCTGCCATAATAAATTTTACCTGTTAAATGGTCACAGACATTTCCCCTGCAATACAAAGTAGCATATTTTATTACTATTTTCCAAGACTTCTTTGACAACTTCCAGCATATATCTTCTGTGAGTTCTGTTTTGCTCTTTAGGATACTATGTCATCTAAAAGCTGCTACTAAAGCAGCTAAACTCACTTTCTAACACCTGAGCAAATGCTTTCCTTTTTTTTTCCTAAAAAAAATGAAGCAACAAAATTAAAACCCATTAAATTTTGATCTGACAGAAAAAGTTGGAGAGCTTTTACTGGTACTTTTAAGAAGGAAGTGACTTGTTTTCTGAGGTTAAATATATCAGTAATACCATAGCAGTCCAAGATCCCATATGCTATCTAAGCCATCCCTTGCCAAGGCAGGGGTGTTCTTTACCGAGCATTTTATAGCAGATTTTAATGATTGTTATGTGTGATGGTTGCATATGGCTGGAGGGTAACATTAACTTGACATGCACTATGATATTAGCAGCCCTTTTATGTTTTATAGGTTGCCCGTAATGCTGTTGCTCTTATATAGTCCTTTGAACACAACATACAAAGTACATACGCCAAAAAGAAGCTATGTAGTCATTCCAAAAGAGCAAGGGGAAGGGCAGGAAGGAAATACCTGCCTGTTAGATACATCAGATGAAAACCATTTCATTAATAGTGCGTTCAAAGACTAAAGGGGAGGGATGTTTGCAGCCAACCATCTCTGAACTCGTGAAGAGCCACTCACACAAATGCATCAGAGTAATTGGAAGTGAGGGCCACTCCAGATGATGGGTCTGCCTTACTTCACACATAAGTTTTATATGGAGGGGAAAGCTGAAGATAATGCCTATTTCTATCCCTATGGAAATGAGAAGAATCAGGGTCATTCTTGTCTTTGAGGTCTTGGAGGTGTAGTGAATATGCATCAGTATCTAGGGTCATTCAGAAATGCAGAAGTCTAAATTTATATCTGCTCTTCTTTTACTTCATGCTTCATAATCTGCAGCAGAATAAAAGGAGTACCTCCAGCACAGAAACCTTTTTCTTTAAGGTGTTTTGTGTCCTTATACATAAATTTTGACCATCCTCAGACCACTCTAGGCACATCATAAACTGCCACGGGAGCCAAGTCTGAGATAGCAATGGGTGACTCAAACCCTAGGTATGGCTCCCAGTTAATGGAAGTCATGTCCTTAGCACAGCCAGTCCGAATATCATCCCGGCCTCAGTTCACAAGCACCCAGCTTACATGATGAGCCTTTTATGGGAGCTATGGGTCCTCCCTGCAGTACCATGAAGGGTAGGAAGGTCTTGAATCTCCTTTGATTCTGTCAAGTTCCTGGTTTTAGCCATCATGAGAGCATTTTAGGAGACTGGGATGAGGTGCTTGTGGATCACACCCAGGTGCCACCACGTTGCCTGTAAGTTACCTTCCTTACCTCTCCTCCCTGAGGGTTTGTGGGCACGGACACACAGTTGTCACCACACAGGTGCTGTTCCCACGGGCACAGCTGGACACGGCTGTCACTCAGCAGCGGTGCCAGCCTTGGACACTCCTGCCTCACTGCAGCCCTTGTTGCAGACTTGGTACTAAGCCTCCCTTGCAGCTTTACGAACGTTAGTGAAGCTGGATTGGGGAACTGAGATGGGTTAAAAATAACCTTTTCTTTTACTGAGTTATTCTTAGCTCAGCTCAGTTCCATAATCCGAGTTACCATGTAGCTTCACAAACAGTTGTGCTAGGATGTACTAGGGCATTTGCAGAGTGGGAACAAATGCCTGCAGGAGGAAGGAAGAAAATCCAGTTGTGGGGAGAAGCTGCCAGGGACCTACATGACCCTACATGTAGTCCTGAGTGATGAAATGTGTTGCCTGAAGCAGGTGCCTCCGAGGTCATGCACTGCCAGGCAGCAGCAGGGACCTTTGTGCACCTCCTCACACGTGTACCCAGGTTGTCCTCGTTACCTCGTTAACCTAAGTTAAAGCCCAAACTGGCCTTTACTGCAGTCTCCACTCCAAGAGAGGCCCTAAATGTCTTCACTCCGTGCAATGAAGGGACCCCAGACAACATCCATGGTGCTAAGGTTTGACTTGCTGGTTTGTGGTTTGGGAAACCCGAATGGCAGAACATCTACAATGGGAGGCGTGGAAGTTGGACCAAGTCACCCGGTTTATTGCCTGCTTTGTGAATATGCTATGTGCAGATTTTGTGGAAGGCTGATAATGTGCCAGCTTACAGTATGATTATGTGAACTTTACAGAGTGTATGTATGACTGATATTATGTATACTGCCTCAGATGAGGTGCTGGAAGCTGCAACTGATGCATAACACAAGGGTATGAAGCAAACGGCTTAGATCATGTGGAGATTAGGTTGCCCAGCAGGTTGATTAAATACAAAGTGAACATAGTGGCACTTGTTCTTCCAGATTTTTTGATTGGAACGAGACAGTCTTGGGTATTTGCTTTTGTGTTGCAAAGCACAACTCCCAGACAGATCCAAGTGGAAAGGGCGAGGTTTGGAGACTCCATGAGTGGTAAAGATCAGGAAGCATGATATATAAAAAAAAAAATAAAAATAAAAAAAGAAGGAGACAGAGAGAAATTTGCCACCTAAGAGCCTGCCTGTGGTGGAAATAGTCCATGAAAGCTAGGTCATTAGCTCTCAAAGCTGATAAAGAACAGGGAAATTGCAGCTCAGGCCACTTTTATCAAGGGTGGAGGGCAGCATCAAGAGATCAGAGCTACTGTGCCAGCAGAAATACCTTGGCCAAACCAGAAGAAGAAACTACCAAGCTGTCCAGTTCTAAAAGTTAGACTGGAATTGTGTTTCATATCTGTCTTATTTGTAACCTTTTGGTTTCTACCTCATAACCAAAACTCTTGTCTCCATTCTTGTTGAATAAACTTTATTTTGTTCTTCCACTAAGGTGCTGCAAATAGGACAAAATAAAGATGCTGCTACAGAAGTACCAGATCCAGATAAAGTGGTGTAACTTTACTGTGAGGTACCTGCATCCCGAGACAAGCACAGGGGCAGGTACTATTCTATTTCCTTCAGGGCACTGGCTTTTAGAAAGCACTTCCTCATGGTAAGCAAAGATTGGCATCCTTTACCCTCTTTCTACTGTAAAGAAACGAAAGAGCATCCTCAGTTTCAGCAAATCCCTAGGCTTTCGAGAAAAACAAAAAATGAAAAACTACGATTTAAACAAAAGCTGCAAAACAGAGTAGTGCTCTGGTGATGTCTCAATGGAAACTTGTGTTTATGGAAACAAATCCATAGCAGCCCTGTCAACAAAACTTGCAAATTTCTCACCATTCTGACTAAAAGGTGGCTATCAAGAAAATGATAAATATATTTATATTTCAAAGTAAAATTTCAAAAGCTTGAGTTTTCCATTTAAATTGTGCTGCCACATGCTCATAAGGAAGACCCCTCTACACCCTTGGAGAAGATTTAGACCCGTAGGACAGATCTCAGAAACCTGCCATGAAGTATCCAGAAAAAGTGGAGCAACTCAGGGTGAAGAAATGAAGTCTTTAGCAGCTCTTTGGTGTTGCTGGCTGCTTTCACTCCAGAAACCAGCCTGGCGTATGAAGGATCTGTGATCAGCACGATGGCAATTAACACAGTGGGGACCATATTGCTGAGCGCTCCCTTTCGCCTAATCCATGTGTTCTGCGGAGTATTTTCTGCTCTGAATCAGGATGTTTGGAACTTCAGATCAAATGTTCACACTGAGAAAGTCCACCAGCCAATATGCATGCCAGGAAATGGAGCCATCTGATGTCCCAAGGTGAAGCTATATGAATCCAGAACAACTTGAAATCTGTTTTCTAAATAAAGCATTGATGTTTGCTTCTGAACAGTTGTTGCATTATTTAGTTGCTGCTGTTGGTAAAGTAGTTGCCAGTTTTAACCCAGCACCGGAGCACAGTTGAAATCCAGGTTTCTTCCCTTGGAGTCTAACCTTGGGGACACAAACAAACTCGAAACACTTGGGTGAAGCATAGGTATGCAAAGCATGGTGGAGACACCGAAAACATTTGAGCCTGTTACTGCTTCCAGCGTGGGTGACCGCGGGGATGGTGCCCACGGAGCTTGGCCCAAAGCTGGTTCCTCAGCCTTCCTGAGCGTGCCTGAGAACGGCCTAAAGGGCAGTGTTTTGCTGACAAAGCCGGAGCTGTTTCCGATAAGAGAGGTGCAAGGCAATAGCCGGTGCCCGAGCGGCCTCCCGGGGCTCCTGGCTGCACGTGTGTTTGAGAGGCGAAAGGCGCTAGCGGGGAGGGCAGGTGAGGTGCCTCCATCTGCCCACGTCCGCCCTCCCTTTGGGGCTGCAGAGTGCTCGGGCGGCGGTGTGAGGGAGCACGCACTGCACGGCTGGTGCTGCAAGGCCGCTGCCGCCACCATCAGCCTCCAGAGAGGGTCTGCCGACTTGGATAAGGGCAAGAACCAAGTTTAAATGCCCTGGATAGTCCTCTCCTGCCCCTGAGCCACTGGGGAAACTCGGCTCTCGGTGCTTATCCTGGGCACGTGAGGGAGGCAGCTCCATAGATTTAACTCGTGCTGCTGCATCTGCATCACTCACAGCGCCATAACCCAGTGACAAGAACTTAATGTGAATAAATGAACAATAATCTGGGATTGCTTTAAAATGGGCACCAGAGATAAACATTTATTTTGCAATAGGCAGCATTTATGACAGCAGTTCTTTCCGTGTCAGGGATATAATTAAGTGGTCTGTGAAGATGTAGTCAGGGCACAAAATGATTCTCATATTGCTTTAGACTGACAGGCTTTTAAAAATCTCTTGGGCCAGATTCTTTACTCCTTTGCACCTCATATCATCAATTTTGCCAGAGGTAAAATCAATCCAATCAGAGTCGGCTCTTTGCACTGTAGGAAATTACTTGGTAAGGTGAGAAGCAACGAAAAGGCTGCACTGCACTGCCTTTAGTACTTTCCTAACTTAATTTTTCATCATTGTATATATTTTCTTTTATCTTTATTTTTTTCTTATATCTTTTTACCTACTCTCTCTCAGTCTTAATAATAACTGGATATTTGCAGCTGAAAAAAAAAAACCATACAGTATAAATATTATTCATGACTGGAAAAAGGAAAAGTTTCAAGCACCCCTGAAAATAACAACTTCATGTCTCTGAGTGAATTTGGTTACTGCTCTTCTTATCACGAGTTCGTTCTTTTTTTTCTACATTCTCTCTGTTGTCATTTTGGGTGTATGGAAAGTAACACAGACCACTATTAAAAACTATCACAGGAAAAAATATGTAACATTCATGGATTAGGTGTAAACTATACACACACAGTCATCTGTGTGTGGCTTATTTAAGTCCAGTGTGAAGGTGAGCCAGGCTTCAGACCCTCTTTCAGGAATGTCTTACGGATGGGGATCCTTCTGCCCCAGCTGGTGGGCAGTGTCAGCCCAGTTGTCACAGCAGCTGGTCACAGTCAGCAGTTTCCTGATAGACACGGAGACTGACTGGACCCTAATCATTTTTACTGTCAGTGCTACAAAAAGATGATCTTTTTTTAACCTTAATATGGCAAATTCCTCAAGCACAAGCTATACTACAAACATGCGAGTAGTTCCAGAGAACTGAGCAGGTCTTCTGGGTGTCCTGAAGCACCTTCCACATATGAAACTCCTGTTCTGGAAACTAAGCATTCACTTTGCAAAAGAAAGCTTTAATCAATGTTTAATTACAAATGCTTTTATTTCACACAGTTTATAGATAAAATACCACTATATGTATGACTGTTTCACAACACACATTTAAGAAATGAATGTGCAGGGAGAACACATCACACTGCAGAAAGCAACCCACGTCTGTAATTAATAAGGCATTTTGTGGAGCTTGTGCTTAACTGAAACGTAAGAGAAAACTGCTGCAGGAGCCTGAAATATGCAAAGGCGCATAGCAAGCTTTTATGATGGCCTCGGTCACGTGAATTGCAATAAAAACGTGAAACGTGGCCATATGGTTTAAATAAATGGAAGTGTATGTTCGGAGTTAATGAAACATACTCAGAGGACAGTAACTCCTTCTAGCGTGAGGCTGGGAGGTGGTGTCCCCTTGTGCTCCACGCCATGAGTAAGGCCCCCGTTCAGGAAAGAGCTGAGTGCGTGTGTAAATATTTCCAGATGTGGAGCTGTGTAGTCAAGAACTACTGCGCTTTATTCTTAATTTTGATCACTGACCTGCTTTAAGTAAGTGTGCATGGATAAATTCCTCCCTAGGCACCGAGGCATTTGGAAGCTGAAGTCTTGGTTTCCAAGTAATGGAAATATTCAGGCCCAAAGTCTCCAAGGCCTTGAGGAATCCGGGCCCCAAGGGTTCCCGGAGGTCCCCGAGGGCCATGGAGGCTCTGGGGGCGCTTGTGGCCTCCCTCGTCACCCAGTCCCACACCAGTGTCTGTGTTGGCTCCGGCACTCGGATCCGGAGCAGCTCGGCTGCCCCGGGAGCACGGAGCAAACTCGGAGGTCTGAGCCCCATGGTGCTGTGGCGCCCGGGCCTGGGCATCGCTGTGAGCGCAGCTGGGCCCGACCTTGCGCAGCGCAGAGCGAGTAACCAAATAAACACATTTTAGCCTGAATCCTGACTTGTCAATATTATATATATATATATATTTATATATATATAACATAAGGAAGACAGATCAGTCTATTTTGAGCTATAGGCCATTAAAAGATACCCAGAGTTGTTCATCAACTGGCCCAAACCAAAGCCTATAGCCAGGGGTCCAGTGAAAGAACACTTTCATTCCTTTAATCCATTTGAAATAATATTCAGTGGAAAGAAGATCATTTCCTGAATATCCTGCGTGTGAGACCTCTTCCCAGAAAAGAAGACAGCTACGAATGGTTTGTAAACCAGAATGTGGAAAACGGTGCTCCTTGGGAACAGTTCCTTGCTGTTCCTTGGCAGCTCCCTGTCTGAAGCGGCCCCGCACTCCTTGTCCCAGGTTCCAATGTGCAAAAAGGCGCCCTGGAGTCCAGGAGAAGCCCCTCAACATGAGCTGCCGCTCCTTGGAAGGCTCTTGGCAAGCCTAGGCTAAGCGAGTGAGTAGAAAGAAGGATTAGGTACGGCTGATATTGCTACAGCAGACACCACTTGTAGAAGAAAACCCCAGATCACATAAGGGCGTTAGGACTAACATGGAGTTACTGCAGCTGGAGCTGGAGGAGAGCGTGCGAGACATGAGCTGCTCCTCAGGTGGGCGCTGAGGACCGGAGCCAAGGGGACCACTGGGTGTTTAGACCTCTGTATTTGCACCCACGGGGCTACTGCAGCGCTCACAGTTGGAGATGTGGCCGAGACTTCGGTAGGCTCGGCGGTTGTTCTAGTGTTTTTGAGAACTAAGGAAATTAAGCACAAAGCAGCAGTTCCTTACGTTACGGATTCTAGTAAGCCTGTGACAGAATCTCACAAAGCAGAACTGCAGCTAGCGAAAGTCTAAATATTCACAGTTATGGAAAAACAATAGCAAGTGGCCAACCTGAACTTTGCAAGATCTTTTAAATGTGTGTTGCAAAAATGTCATGCCACATATTTCACAAACAACCTTAACTCCTGAGCCAACCTTGCTTGACACAACACAGCAATGAGGCTTTTGAAATTTACTGCCAGTTCCTTATCAAGGGACCTTTAGGTGAATCAGATAAGGGCCTGGCTGTATCCCTTAAAACCACACTCTGCATGTGCGTTCAATTATTTTGTGTCAATGCACTGAGTAAGGATTGAATTAACTCTCCTCCCAACCAATATGTCTTATCACTTCCTGGCCTCAGAGTGATGCTTTGAGAGGAGTCTGTGGGGTGCAGAGAAGGCAGCAAAAATATAGCATTTTATGAAGTCTCTGATCATATGTTAGTTGCTTCTGCTCAGTGAACTCCTGCTCTGTAAGTTTCTTCAGCTTATTCTCCTGATAGATGAGGCTGGATCGTCCAGTGAAGGGGGACACACAATACTGCAACATGTTGGTGATCATGAGCAAGGTCAATTTTGTGGGAACTTGGCAGCATAAAGGACTGAGCCTTCTTAACTGATCAAAAAACAAAGACCAACTCAAATTGCTACCTCAAGAGCAGAAATATTAACTACATCTGATAACAAATATGCCCGGTGAAATCTCAAACTAAGTGCAGATGTTCTGCAACTACACACCAAAAAAGGACAATTTGTGGTTAATTGCTCACTCAGTTATATTAATTTGCACTGAACAACAAATATTTTTTATCAGGTGTTGTGAAATGGAAAATCCTACAATAAATTCTATTTTACCAATGAGATTTTTCTGATGAACACTTACCTATCAGTTTCCAAGTTTCCACTTTTTTGCATATCCATCTTTTCCTTTAAAGAAAATGGGGATTTTGAATATATAAGAGGGTTGGATTTAGGATATTACAGTAGATCCTGATATACTTAGATCCCCTAGGTTAAGCCAGAATTACTTTAAATACAAGCCCCTGCATCTAGCAGAATGTTTAGCAGCCACAGCCAGAGGAATGCACTTTATAAACATCAAGTAGTATTTATTTCTGAAACAGTTTATGTTTTAAAAGACTCATTTTGAAAGACATTGTTTCTTGATACAGGAAGACTCGAGAAATATATATGCTTAATTTTTATTTGTATAGTAATGCAATATATGATCATGTAAATAACAGACATTTACATATGGTAGAAAATGTATCACAAGCCAGAAACTCATAAAATCTCATAAGCAAATTTTTGGCCTAATAAAAACTATGTGATGAATGTATGGAATTCAAAGAATGTATTTATCTTGGAAGCTCTGAGAATCTTGTTCTGGGGTTTCTCTGGAAAGCATATACCATTTTTCTGCTGTAACAGGACAGGACAGGTACAAGGGAGCGTTTATCAAGTAAGATGTAAGAGTACCTCAAGGCA
>JAVCKT010026859.1:6701-18040 GCA_032273925.1 Rhynchotus rufescens | reverse complement strand
TCAAATGCCCCTTGAATTTCAGATATCTCTTCTTTAGGGCACTTCCCCAAGCTGCAGGAACCAGATCCCAAAGACAGCCTAGGCGAGGGGTAGGTACCAAGGACCAAAACCTGGATGCAAAGAACCACGCTAGAGCTGCTGACCTGTGGGACACCTGCACTCCCAATGTCTGTCTCTGGGGATACCCCCTGTGCCGGCAGCCCTGCTCCCAGGTCGTCCAAACTGTTCCTCCAGTGGCAGCTACGCTGCCTCGCAGCACAACCAGCAAAATTAAAAATTATTAAAAAAAAACTTATGGTCCCTTGTAGAGCATTAATTATAGGCCTCTACTCCGTGCAGAGAATTCCGGTGGAGGGTCCTGCGTGGGGGGCAGTTCATGAGCAGCCCTGGGACAGGCGTGACGGCCCCACACCCAGCAGGGCTGCGTGGGGCAGGGCAGGGAAGGCACCATCCCTGGCTGGAAGTGGGCCCTGTTCCTAAGAGGATGGATGGAAAGGGTAGGAAGGGAAACGAGCCAGGAGGAGCTGCGCGTGGAGAGAGCTCCACGTGCTTTCCGGCAGGGACTGCTGCCAGGATCCTCTCCTGCAGGCTGGTGCAACCCAGGACTGCAGCTCCCGGCAGTCTCGGCTCTTTTTTCCCTCAGCATCCGGGAGACATTAACCCGCTCGGCTGCCTGAGCTCCCAGGAGCTCCCCGAGCTCCCACCACTGCAAACAGGGAGTTTTTTCTCCAGAGGTTTCTCAGCTGCCCGGCTGCTTCTCCCAAGCCTCTTCCCCAAAACCTCCCCTTCTTCTGGGGATGAATCATTACAAAAACGTTATTACTGAAGCAGAGGACACTTGTTCGCAGGAATTCCCTTCGTCCTTAAAGAGCCAGGCCAGCTTGGAATAAGCTCAATTTGACGCATGTTGTTTTAAAACTTACTCGCTTAGAGAGATGGGCCAGCATAGGCATATGGATGTGTAAGCACCACGTATCCTGGCTGAAAGAGCAGGCCGGACGGAATCGGGAGGATCAGGATCACTTTGGGATCTCTCGCAATGAAAGGCAGCGGGTCAGAAGTGCCTCATTTATTTTTGACAGCTGTTAGCATTTTCAAAGGCACAGAGAATATCACTGTCACAGCAGAAATAATGAAAACAGAACGGCTTAATACATTTTTATTCAGGACTGTCATGCATTGCTCATAAAGCCAGTGCTGTTCCATCTGCTATAGGGCAGAAGATGTTTGCTGCATGTCTCTGGTACACACAGACGTGGCACATTTCAAATCTAGAAGGACCTGGCGCTCTCCACACGGATTCAGTATCGAGTGTCTCCAAGTCCTTCATCTCTGATTTGTAGAAATATATTCATAACAAAACAAAATAGAGTTTTAATAATATGGCTGTAAGAGATTAAATTATGGCAAGTATTTAATGTTATATTGCGGCATAGCATTACCAAACATCTTAATTTGCCTCATTGAAAAGTTACTGTTTTCTGCTTTCCAGAAGTTGTCCTGCCCTTGCTAGATATAATTCTCACTAATCCAAGCTCCAAAGGTTGCATCTTCAGTTATCTTCACCAGAATATACCAGACTACCTATCTTATGGTAAAGGTGCAAGAACTGAGTGACAGCATAAAGCCTCCTATTTCTAACAATTATTTATTTACCATATTGCAAAGTATTGCAGCCCACAGTGCTCAGCGCAGAAATACCAGCATTTACTGTTTGAGCCCAGCTGGGGTTCTGCAGCCTTTCAGGGATTCTCTGTGCTGCTAAATGCTGTTACCTGTGAAAATGCTGTAGTGAGAATAGTCTCACACCTCCTGAGGTTACAGCCTAATTGAAAACAAAATTTAATAAGTGGCTGTAGCAAAAAAAGGGAGAAGTGTTTGCAGTGCAGCAAACACTTGCAAATAAACACTCGTTTGTTAGAAGCAGGTGCTGTTTCTATGCATTGCTTGAAAAAAACACCGAATACGTTGCAAAGCCAAAAAGGGCAATTGCAGGACGATGCCTTTTGAGAGCGATGTGGACAGAGGACCTTAGCCATTAATATCGGGATCTTTCTTGTGTTCTGAGTTAGGGAGAAGACTGATTCTCAGTTTCTGCACTTTCCTGTGATCCCAGAGGACTTTCCTGTATCCCATATCCACCAGGCCCTCCACGGGGAACAGTCTGCCACATATTTTTCATATTCTCGCTCAGAGCCCAGCACAGTGGGGCCTGTGGGGTGGCAGCCTTTTATCAGCTCAATATTCAGCAGCGAGCACGGCAGCAAATAAAACCCTGGGGTGTCTTGCGAATCACGCGAGAAGCAAAGCTGAGTTATGGCCTTGCAGAGAGCTCGGATGCTGCCTGCAGGAGAGTGTGCCAACCAGCAGGGATGAGCTCCGGCGCCAGAGCAAGTTCAGCAGATTTCTGTCTCTGTTTAGGGCCCTGGAGAAGGATGGCCAGCATGTCAAAAGCAAACAAGGGATGGCGTTTTACTCTTTCACTTTACACACATCGTATTATTTGAGGGGAAATTAATAAAACCATCAGACGGCAGAATGTCCCAAACAGCACGTGATTACACTGTGAAGATCAAAAGTGCAAGTAAGTTCCGAAGGGAATTTGAATAATTCATAGCACATAGTGCCACGGAGAGCTGCTAAACACGATGGCCCAGATGCAACCTCGGCGAGGGAAGCCCCTGTGTTGTGCATGGCCACAAGCTGGAAGGGCTCAGGAGAAGGATGCTGCCCTGTTCCTTACGTTTTCCATCAGTGCTGGGAATAAGCAGATGCACTGAGAAGTGTGGTTCCGGCTTCCAGGCTGGCAGACACCCCCGGGCTGACAGAGCTCTTCGCAGAACCCGCTGCAGGAAATTCCATGCAGAAACGAGTGTCAAAGCTCCCGGGTAAACACTGTGAGCGAGGCCTCCGGGGCTCGTCCTGCTTGGGAGAAACGCTGCGTGTTTCCGAACGCTCCTCTGCGACACAGAACTGCTCCTGCACCACCAACATGGTCTTACACTTTCTTACTTGTCTGGGTTCTTATACAAATTATTCATAACTTATTGGAACAATGTGCCCGCGTCATGCTTTCTGTGCTAAGTTTTTAATAGTAAAATGTGATTTGTTGGGTTTTGCAGAAGAAAGGGGGAGTAGTTTTGGTACCTCTTTCATGAGCCCTCCTATATTGCTGATTAAAGGATCAGAATTCCACCCTCCTCACCCCCTGGCCACGTAAGACCAGCAAAATGGTCCCTTCTAGACCAAGAAATATATTTCTGTTCGTAGCTCTTAGGGCAGTTGTTGAGCATTTAGTCATTGCATTAAAAAAATATATGTAAGACCATATACAAATGCAGTTTATAAATAGATGCATTTGAGGAAGCGTCTTTATTCCTCATTTATCTAGGCCATATGGACCGCTGTGATGATAAACCCAGTACATGCACATTCAGGATCTCTGGTTAGGCCAAATGTTTGCCTGATTCAGCATAGCATGCTTTAATAATGTAATTCAATTCTTCCTCATTTTTAATGTTATTTCAGCTCTTTAATATAATTTCGTGAGCTATTATAGTTGTTACAGCTGCTAGTTTTGCCCTTAATACTGATTTCACTTATGACCTCAGTCAGAAATAGATTTAACGTTTGAGATGATGTAAGTGAATAAGGATTATTAGATTTATTCATATGGCAATTTAAATAAGAAACTGCCTGGCTTAGAATAAACGGTAAATGAAAAATGCATGTGATTTATAGACCTGTCCATTTTAAAGATTTATACGTGGAGCAGGATGATTAAGTAAGAGACAGACCTGATTATATGAAATATGTAATTTTTGTAATGCAATATTGGAAGCAAGCTGCTAAACAGCAGCAGCATAACAATGATTGCCCCGGCAGCTTTTATTACCGTGTTACTGTACAGCTGGCACACGGTCATGTAAACACAAGCAGCAGGTCTCCGACTGTTTCTTTTCCTTGACAATTGGTGGATGGTGCTGTGTCCCCATGGAAAGCATCTTCCTCCCTTCGTGGATGCAATGCAAAGTTGTTTTAAGCAGGGGTGAAACTGGAGTGGCCTCCAGGCTCCGTCGTCCCCCTGCTATTTAAGAGCACAGGGGCTTCTTCTGCAGCTCTGCTTTTATACATTGCATAGGTGTGAAATGCCCGTGCCTTCCTACACGGGCACTCGGGCGCTCCCGAGGCCCCACGCCAGGATGGATAACCTTCCTTCCTCAAACTCACCTGAAACAGGGATACGCAGGGATTTCTGGAGGCGCAGGGAAGCTGTCCCACCGCCCTCCGGTCCTGCTCCGGTCACAGAAACAACGGGAATGACAACAGTCATTGTACCCGTCTGCCAGGCGCCACGAAGTTTCATTTCATTCCGAGGCTTTCAAGGCTGGAAGAGGCTGCTCTGATTATCCCCTCTGCCCCCTGCATTGCCCCTGCAGGCTGCAGCACTCAGGTCAATAATTCCTGCCCACTCTGTCCTTAGGTTAGGACTGAATCAAGTCCTAAAACTCCACTTTAATGCAACAAAAGGCCTTGGTTCAGCCCAGATGGATAAGACTAACACCTCTAACATTAGAGCACGGCTACAGCCTGTTATGTCTAAGGCACAGTCTGATCACATAAAAATAAACCACAATTGAGGTTATCGTGGTGTTTTTTTACATGCTCCAGACACACATGGAGGTTGGAAGACCTGTACAACATACCAGCCTATGTCGTCCTACATGAATTAATACACTTTTTATGACAGAGCTTCATAAATGTATTCCAAACCGGGGGGTCTTCCATAACAAAATTTGCATGAAACAGAATTGACCCAGAAAATTTTAATCTAAATCCCAATCTGATTTGTATAGAGTAATTTAATTTCCTCTCTAGTAGTTATATGGATTTTATCAATTATGCCAATTAAATTGTCAAGCAGATTTATTGACCAGTCATCTACAAGACACTTTCTTTGATGTACTATTCTGGTCTCATCAACTGGTCGTGCATGTCTAGCCTCAGTTTTTAGTCTCATTTTGTGCAACTGAATATTCAGAAGAGGAGGTTGTAATAAATGAGTGGGGTGAACCAGATTTTGAAATTAGAGTGAAGGTGGAAAGCTCCTTATTTTAAAATGCAGTCGCAAAATTACAGGTGGTGGCACATACAATCAATTTAGATCCCTAGCCATCCTAAGTGGTAAACACAGGTTTGATTTCTGACCTCAGATTTGGACCTCGGTTAGAGATCTCTATGCTAATAGCAATTATCTAAATGTAATCATTTTTGAAAGAATGCACATCCAGTTAATTTTAAATGTAAAGACTGAGGCATAAAATTAAGGGTTTATTTCGAGCTTGGCAACCTATGTTTTTCGGTACATTGGATTTTCTCTATTGCTTGAGTTTTAGACAAGTGGCAATTCTTACTGAAATAACTTTACCATCCATCTTGAATTATCTGGTTCTTAATTTTAATTTATTAGAACAAAATACTGGAATTGGACATCTTGCTTCCACGGAGTGAGTCACGGTGCAACTTTTGCTTTCTTCTTAACCTTGTTCTGATTTCTTTCTGCAAGTTCTCCAAGAGAACGAGAATAATAACTGGAAGGAGAATGAACAAGTCTTTACAGTCAAGATCTTTTACAGATAAGGGAAAAATAGAAGTGTGTAGTTATTAAGTAAGGGCAGTTGCTGAGAAGCAGATTATTCACAATTTTAAATTAAAAATCAAATGGCAATGATGACATTGGTGTGTTTTGTCCCCCAACAGTGGCTGCAGATGGATGAGGCACAGCAGTGCGTGGCCTCCTTCCCCAGCACGTGCTGCAGAGGGTATGCAGGGTAACCAGCAGCTTGGAGGGGCTCCTAAAATATTCCTGTAGAAATGATATTTTAGAAATAGTAAGCACTAGTTCTGTATAAGAGATGTTGTTGTCCATCATTTCTAAAAATAAGCCATGTGGTGTCAGTTGCTGGGAATCTAGAATCTGACGGTTTGTATTATTTCCTGCTACAGGCGAGCTTGAGATTTTACTTTTCACTGTTGACGCAGAAACTCTGCATTTTTGGTTCATGTCACTGTAACGTTAAAACTCTATTCCTAAAATATTCTGAGATGTTTGTCAAAAGCTATAAATGGGATAATAAGGTAAACAGAGCTGGGCAATAGCATTATGCAGATTTTCTTCCACCTTGTTAGAATACCAGTAATTTAAGGGATTTCTTAGAAGGCAACAATGAATTGAGCAAAAATTGGTGACAAAATCAAAAGAAGATTATTCTAAACACATAAATAAAACATTAAGTCCTGAGATCATAAAAAAAGGAGAAAGCTTCATGAATTATTTGCAAACTGACATTTTGAGAATGGGAAAAATGAATTGCTTAGCTTTGTCAGTGAGTACGTGGATCATAACTAATCAGTACCTTGTGATAATTACTGAATAAGTTATAATGTTTTAAACTTCAAGGACCCAATTCTGTTCTCTGGCATAAATTGATGGCAATGAAACAGCAGAGTGATGCTGGATTTATGCTAATGTAACCACAATGGAATAAGGTAAAGTAGAATTAGATGTAAGTACTAAATGAAATAATGATATGCTAAAGATAAAGACTCTCAGAAAGAAAATAACTCTTTAAAGCATTGAAGAGCTGCTTGGAATTTTTCAGAAATATTTGGCTACATGCATAATCTCAGGAATTTTGGTAGGCTGGCTGCAAATGCACATTTTAGCCAGCAGCTCTGTACCACTTCAGTGCAGGATGTAATGAAAGATACTTCATGAAGAACGTGAGACATAAATAACAGCTGACTACATCAGTGCTGTGACCCAGCTGATACCAAAGACAGACCAAATACTTCTACTCAGCCTCTTGAGGATAGAGGATGGCCTCTCTGTTATGCATTTCTCTTGCATCCCTCATCTTCATTCCCTCTTTTTCCTCTTCTACACTCAGAACATTTCTCTGGACTTTATGTAATATTGAGGAATTAAAGAATAAGGTTGATGCACAAGCTGCCTCTAGCAAACAGATCTACAGACCATCCGTAGCTGCCTGCTGGCCACTGCTGGAGTAGGTGGTCTACTGAACCAGCACAGCAAATACTGAATATCCCAAAGGCAGCAGCCCAGATCCGGGGCTCCATCAAAGCCACATTATGCAAGTGAGGAAAAAGGAGAAAAGGATTATTTTAGACCTTCCACGTGTCTTTCACAGAACTAGGGCCACTGGGCTGGTGTCCAGTACACAGCAGCTGTTCTACTTGTGAAGCACCTGAAGGCCACTCGGACAGGTGGAAATTTTCAGGGCTATGGGAAGTCACACGTGTGCTAAAGTAAAGAGCCAATATAACATTTTCCATTCCTCTGGTTTTCCATTTGTTTGGCATAGCTGGAGCAGCACAGAGCTGGAGAAATAAAAGGGTGCTTTTGGGTCTGCACTAGAGCACAACACAGACATGGTATCATGGAGCTACTGATAATTGTCATCCAGTCTAGGAATCCTACATATTTTTTTCAGGCTGCAGAAACTTGGAAGTAAATTGCAAATCAGTGGCTACAATTCTCTTGTACCTAACTTAGGCATCTCACCTGGAGTAAGTTAGAAATATTTTCACTTGTTTGTTTGATGATGTTTTCCTAATAAAGTTGAGGGACAGAGTGCTAAATTATACACTTTAAAATGCAGGGATTAACCAAGCTCCTGTCATGCTAAAACCCAGCCATTAAGAATCAAAAGTGTTATTCACCTAGCTGGAAGCTGCCCCATCAGGAAAAATAATACTTTTCATGATGAAGTTGATGCTGAAACATTGAATCCTAAAGAATATTCTGAATATTCTTTTTTTTTACCCATAGCAAACTCTAGGTCTAACTTCGGCGAGTGCAAATGAAGAAGAACATGGCCTTCAAGCTTAAGCTAGCTGTGATTGCATAGAGCTGGAGATAAGGAGATTATATTTTCTTCCTTTCTCCTCATCTAAGAGTAGTTTGGAAAAGATATATATATATTATTTAAAGTGAAGTCAATAACATCCTGGCATGACCCGAGGAGCTGAGATGACAGACAAGGAAGAACCACAGCCAGATGCCCACGTTCATCAGGTGGCTCCATGTGCCGCAGTGGCTGTGTGGGGCAGGCAGGAGGCAATGCAGGAAACAACATTCCCTGAATTGTGGCCAGCAGGTACCACTCTGGAAAAAGACTGACGCGTCTCAGTCTCCAGCAAAACACAAGGTTTTGCTAGTGATATTCACTGGCAGCAGCTCACATCTTACGGTCTGCCAGCTCTTCCCATAGTGGATGTAGGTGAATTGGTATCAGGAAAAAATATGTATACTCAATGTGTTTCTAGATTTACAGGTGTAATACAGACACAGCAAGGCACGGTAGTAACTTTGCAAGTTCTCCAGCAGATGTCCCTGTTTTGAGCATGCAAGGAATTTTATTTATTTATTTTTGCATTCTCTGAGGAGCAGTCCCTATGCACCCCATCTACACATTTCTTGGACACTGCCAGAGAATCCAGGGACAGGCTGCAAGAAGGAGGTGACTTTCAGCTTCTCTGTCTTGCTGCGTGCTGAGCTAGAGGAGCCAGTGAAGGGTTGTGTTGTTGACAAAGCTTTTCGTGTTTATTTCATTATGTGTGAGAAATAATTGACTCCCATCCCTGAGCATGAGTATCTGTGTATATCCCAGGCAGTGATCAGGCTGTTTACCCATTTACCCTGTTAAATTTACCCCTCAGAGGTGACAGAGGACACAAGGCAAGCAAGCATGTAAGCGTTACAGGACCTGCCTATGTGACCCTATGGAGCCACTTTCTCATGATCTGTGTACCCATACTCATGGAATCTATATACCCATATATGCTCATGATCTATAACATGGGCCTCAGCAGCACTATGCAGCTATTTCAGGCTCCTGCCAAAGGAACTGTAGTAAGAGCTTAAGAAGGATTTGCTCCACACAAGTATTTGTATGAGGATTTCACTAGTAGAGTATCTGATGTAGAGGACAGCTGGTTAAAGTCAGGTGATAAAAGTGTAATGTGTAGCAAAGTGAGTCTCAGACCTATGGGTCAATTTGTGATGTTTGTTTTAGGCCCAAATATGCCAGATCCAGTCACTGCAGAACCTCCTTTCTCTCTCCTTTCTCCCCTTTAGGTGTCTCCCAGACACCTTTAATAAATCAGATTTATTCAAAGCACAGAGAAAAAAAAGAAGACCAAAAATTAACTGGAGATTTTTTATTATTTGTTTTAACAACTGACACCAGAAATACTGGTAATTGAAACTCTTCATGCATTTGCAAAAGAATGACTAAAACCAACTGTAGGATCTCTCATGCTAAAAGAAGTATAAAAATAGAAAGAGCAATTAGGAGATTGGGTCTTATGAGGAAAGTAATAAATATGATGCTACTTGGTCACAGTTAGAATGATGAATTAATTGGATAGTGAGAAACCAAACAGATAATAAAGCAGGAAAAATATTATAACCTATAACTAGGAGACAAATTCTTAGCATTCATATATTTGTGACTGCCAATACCACCATTCTTCTGCCATTATAAATCACTGCTGCAAGAATTTCTGCCTGTCTTTGGCCTGCAGCATAAATGATCTTCACCTGGAATGCCTGTTCCTCCCTTTTAATACTGGAATGAAGCAAAAAATTGTGCTGACAAGTAGCACTCCTCTAACACAACATGATCAACACCAAAGAGTTAAGATGCTTGTTAATGCTAATGTTAGTACCTCCCTGAAAGAAGATTATCCATGAATTGTGTATCTTGATTAAAAAGTACACTTCTAAAGAAGTGTGTTTATGAACTGAAATAATTGTGGCATCAGAAATCAGGCATAAAAAGCTCCATGGAAGGAATTTTGATGAGTTACTGAACAAAATAATTTATGATCAGAATTTAGCAATAAGGTTAAAAAAAAAGAGCAGATACTGGATTTCATGTATATAAGAGGAGCAGAACACCTGAAAGTGTCAGCCAAATTCTTTGAAATAAATGACTACAAATGACAATGCTCCTGTCATTCGAAAGACAATGCTTTTCATTGGAATAACTCAGGAGAAACACTGTGAAGTTATTTTACTTTCAACTGAGGAAAGAAAAAAGGAAAGGCTCTTCCTTTTTACTCCACATTTGCACAGACTCGCATCAACATGAAAGCCAGTTTTCTCTTTTCCCTAGTGAACAGGCCGAGCAGAACAGACTGATACCGACTATTGCTTGTGCTTCACTTGATTAAAGGGTTTGGAGAGACATCTCAGAAATTTGTGCTGCAATAGTTTTGTGAGAAGGGATCTTTGCAGACCAGGGGGAGGAGGTGACTACCTTTGCAGTAAGATGCAGTGCCTGAAAGGCAGAGCAGCCACACAGCTGATTTCAGGAAGGACACACAAGCTCTTCATCTCCAGAGCTTTTCTTGGTGGGACTCTGCTGATTGAGCCCACCCTTCTCTGGCAATGTTGGAGCACAGGATTTGAAAGTCCCGAGTTCTGTCGTCAAAAGCTCCTCTAAATGTACCACGGCAAAATCTTCTTTAAGTGATGTTTATATCAAGATTAAGGTAGCAGAGGTCTCCAGTCATAGGTTGCTGTTTTAAAGTACTTGTCTGCTCTCTCCCATAGTGGCCACCAAGAGAAGCTTCTCCCCCTTGAGGTGTGACATGATCGAATACGTGTGTCAAACCAAACACAGAATACTGGTTCAGGCAGGAGAGTGTCATAAGCTTTAGTACAAGCGATATGTTTCAGCTAATATTAGTGATGCACTGGATGTCACCAAAAAAAGTCATAGGAAACGTAGCTCTGGTTTGTAGCTCGAGCATCCTCCAAGATCTTCTCCCAGAGCTGAGCCCAAGGCCTTCTGAACATGCTCCTCTCCATCTCCTCAAACACAGGAGTGACGGGGAGTGACAATGGAGGGCCTGGCAAGTCACCTAAGGTTCGGAAGAGGCTTCCCTGGGCTCCTGAGTGGAGGTGAAAAATTAGCCATGACAACAGAAAAACAAGAAACTGCACAAAACATACAGTTTTTTTTTTTTTTTTTCCTGAGGAAACGACACTGACTCTGCCCAAAACCTCGTGCCTTGTAAATGACAAAGAGCTGTTGGCAACACACAGATAAGCTGAAGGAACAAGAAGTAATAAAAAGCCTCTCCAGAACCGAGAAGTTCAATACAGTTGGAAAAAGAGATCTCTAAGAGGTCGAGCTAAAATAGGTGTAAAAGCAGAGTCTGTGGAGATATGCCAGGTTGATTGCTTTAATTCAAAACCTGAACCTTTGCATATTTTTTTTTTGTTTGTTTGTTTGTTTTGTTTAATT
>JAVCKT010026856.1:2645-14523 GCA_032273925.1 Rhynchotus rufescens | reverse complement strand
GCGTTGAAAAGTTAATGCAGAACTTTTGGAAAGACATGAATATCAGAGATCTGTGAAAATGGGTTCTCCAGTGCAGCATAAATTGTGAACTCCTGGGAACAGTCCCCTTGACAAGGGAGATCCTGAACCTCCTGGTGCTGCATCTCTCTATGTCAGGCCACTGTCTCCTGTGATGATCCAGCGTGAGTCATGGTGATAACAGCCTTCATCTCCAGTGCAGATGCAGGTGGGGAGGAATCATGTAATTTGCCAAAAATGGCTTGCATGGGATTATCCAGAATGGATAAGGAGCACAAAAAACCCCAAAGCCTATGTTTCATTATGTCAAGGGATAAACAACATCATAAGGTAAATGATTAATGATTATTCAGACTGGAATGGTAAAGGAAACCTGAGACTCAAAAATCCCTCATGTAAATGAGAACTGTTTTTACTGGTGATTTTTACAACATCTTCATCTGGAAGGCAAAGGCTTAAAAAAAAAATTAACTCATTAATGTTGATGATTTCTACTTTCTTTTCCTTTTGTGCATAGTGAAAATCAGTGCTGACAACTTTCTTTCCGTATTTGGTTTTCAAATACTGCCGAGGAATATTTGTTTATTTAAAACCACTTGTTATCTTTGCCTCGTTGAAGGTGGCAGGGTGGGAAGAAAAATAATTTTGTTCTTCTTGATGTCATGGTGATAGGCACTGCAATTTCCTTGGGGAAATGACTAACGAAGTTCTGTAAAAACTATAAAGAATCTTTTAATACCAGGCGAGGGACAATTTGAGCCTTTCAAAAGCTGCACAAGATAAGAAACTGAGAAGTAATGTGTTTGGAATTTTATTTCTCTTTAAACCTGATTTATTACGATTGATGTCTGCAAGGCATTGTTCTCGGGAAATTGTCTTCCCTCTTTATTCTGGAAATTGCACTGTCTCCATAGGCAAATGCTAGTTACATGTTGTAAGCAGCAGTACAGAGAGGTTGGTCCTCAGGGGCTTTTGCTTTAGTTCATGAGTACAAGACAGGCAGGGTATAGGAAGAAAGCCTGAGCAGTGAGGAATAGGAAGGATTCAAAGAACAGGTCGAGGGACCAAACTGCTTTTGTTAGGTGTTTCAGGAAGCTGTGTTCATGTCAAGGTGTATTCCTGTGTGCCCTGGACATCAGCAGGTTAAGTGTGTGCAGGAAACAGACAAGGGAGGAAGAGCAAGCATATCCTAAAATTGCTATTTTGGTGTTGAGACAAAAACAGGATATGGCAGGTGGAAACAGTCTGTGCAAAGTATGCAAGACTTTATAAATAAATGGCATTCCAAAGAGGATAACTGACCTAATCATTTATTTTTCTATGTAAAATTCATTTAAGTGTATTTTAAGAGGGCAGATAACAGTGCTGGGTGTCTATAACCTCACATATCCAGCACCTACATAAGGAGGGGAATGCACATTCTCTCTCTGTCTAGCAGTGCCAGTTAGATGCAACGTTAAATAATTCAATGCTATTTGAGACCAAATTTAAAAATTAGAGAACTATTAGAAACTATTGTTATACCACTAGTGGTTCATGGTACTGCTACAGATAAACATATTTAATATAGGCAAAATAAACCCTCATGAATACATTGTGGCTGAACATCACATGAAATTCTTTAAAGATCTTTCATAGGGGTTGTTTTATTCAAAACTGACGATCTGTTTCTGATACAGTTTGTAGTTGCCTCAAAAGATGAGGAAATTCTGCTAAAATATTCCCAGATAAATACTATATTTTGTCTTGCAAAACAAGAGATTAAAATCTTTACAGGCTTATTTATACAGAATAGCACTATACCATGCATAGCAGTTAATAGCAAGGACCATGGCATGTCAGTAAACATCTGGATTAAATTTGACACTTCCATGGCACTAACCCAGTAAGAGTGCTCTCCATAGCAGATGTTGGGTGCACTGGAACACCTTCACTAGCTGCATCACACTGTCAGCCCCAGAATGCACATCCTTAAAATGATCCATTAAAAAAAAAAGCTTTTCTCACTTACTTTTGTTTTTCTTTTTCAGTATGGTCTATCATAATCACTATATTTGAATTCCAGTGTTTTCGAGACAGCTCCCTGATTGAATTGGGGACCGTGTTAGTTCTCCCCATGACCCGTCAGAGATAAAGAATTTGTTTACTGTAAATTGCTCACCACTCACTCCTATGCACCATCTGCCACATTTACCCACAAAGAGCTGCATTTCTAATAATAGCTCTTTTAACTTAAGAAAAATAATTTTTGTGTACATGCTTGGGTTAAATTTGCAATTTTAATCTTCTTTTAATCTTCTTGCTTACCTCACTCTTACATGGTAAGCTATGATTCAGTGTCAATAAAGCATTTTCTTTTAGAAATGTAAACATTCTGTGAAATACTCAAAGTTCTATGTCTTCAAAGAAAGCAAAGAGAAGGGTGCCAATTTGCCTCTAAATTTGCATCAGTTTATCTTATCAATATATTTATTTATATGAGATTTTTTTCTTGCTGTGTCTGGGAGGTCTTATTTTAGGAATACAGAAATATAATACAGAGAGAAAAACATTAGATACAATAAAACAAATTAATTCTTTATTACACACATCTTGGCTGCATAATGATCAGGTATCTAGCCTGGATCTGAGAAGAGCTAAGAATGGAACTGAAATGGGGACTCCATCCAACTAGCAAATAGAAAGGTTGCAGAGAGAGGAAAGAGAATATCTGAATTCTACTCTTATTAGCTATAATGTCTCTTTCTATTAAGGGAAATTTCTCTGAATGAAAAAAATCAGAAAGAAAGCTATTTTAAATCCACTTTGGAAAGTCTTATATTCTAGAGGAGATTCTACTTTTTGCTTCCCAAACCCAGGGGTGATGATTGGCTACAATCGCTTCAAGATATTTCTGTTCCTTACAAATCTGCTGGTGCTCAGACCAGAATTTGGATGAAACCCGGGACCAGTTGGCCCTCCAGATTATCCCAGATATCTATGGTCTAACTCTCCATTAGTCCGAATTAGTCCTGAGGGCTATGCCCAGAGTGACATAGCTTGTTTTATTTCTCAAAGTATTCTTGTAAAATGGTGCAAATGGTGCATATATTTTTTGCTGAGATGGAAGTTGGGCCAAATATTGTTCAGAGCAGTTGATAACAGTCACTGTGTACTCAGAATAAGTATAAAAACCAATAAACCTTAATGAAAATTATGTAGCAGAGATCATGGAAGTCCCTCAAACACACTGAAGTGTCATAAAAGATAGGAGAAACTGAGGTATGCACCAAGAGGGCTTTGAGGAACTCCTCTTCAAGTGGGAAGGAGATAGACTGTAGACTGTACCTAACGTACAACTACAGATCCTTACCAGCTATAAGCTGCAAAGAGAGCTTGAGAGTGTAAGAAAAGCACCAGGACCTGATTGCAGAGATATATGTGATTGCACTTGCAAAGCAGTTATGAGTGAGCAAGGAGAAATGGTGGTCCATAACAAATTGGTTCTTTATCTTTCCTTCAACAGTTTGGCTTGGGAAAAAAATTAATACCATTTGTATGAGAATGTCTATGTCAGATGTTTTGCCCTGTGTGATGTGTGAAAATAAATATATGTAATGTCATATAATGAATAAACAATGATCTTTCCTTCTATGCCCTATTCCATCTTCCCTAAATAATTTTAAAACTATGATTTCTTTGGGTTTGAAAGCAGTACATACAGAGCAAGCAGATGTAGGTCATGATATTGTACTCTTAAAAAAATAAACTTAACTCTACAAGCAGAAGGCTGCGCCTACATAGACCAAGAACTAACCTTCTAATTCTCAGGTGAGCTCAGCCAGACTCCTCTCCTGTTGTGTTGATTAGATTTGTTCCTAACAGATTAGGTTTGACTTGATTCCTTTCCTTATTACCATTTCTAATTTCCTTGGTTACTACAGATTGGGAAAAACTAATTCTGAATGACTTAAAATTTAACTGATTGAGCTCTGATACAGTAAAAAAAAATCAAAAATAAATAAAATTATCTGTTAAGTCTAGCTTGTGAAAATAAAAGTCTAGCTTGTGGAAATAAAATCATTCTGAATTTAACAGCAAGTGAAAATGCATGGACTCATATCTATTCCAATATTCATGGAAATTCTATTTTTTTTAGCTAGTTATAAAATAAAATACAGTTTTATTTAATTTCTTAATGCTGTGACTGTTAATTATGTGATTTCCTGATTATGTTGCCAGGTTTATTTTTTGTAGACAGTATGGGTGACTTGCAAAGGTTTATGCCTTTATTTTACTTCTTAATGGTGAAAATCTATTGATGTACTCATCAAAAACATGTAAAACAAATCTTTAAAGCATTTGTCATTGCGAGTGTTTTCTTAGTTTGGAAGACAAAACTAACGTGGAAGAAAAAAAACTGTTTATTTAATAATGGTCTTGTTTCTAGAACAGTAAAATTCAATAACAAGGATCAACTCCCATAATTCAATTACAAGAGCATCTTTATATCCTTTTTTCTTTCTTTTTTTCTTTTTTTTTTTTTTGTTTATAATGTGTTGCATCTCCTTAACACTTCTTGAGACAGTAGAGGTAGTGGCATGGCTCCTCCAGTGGATTAACACTGCAACATTTCATTGTGTGACAAAATTTTTTGAAATATCAGGCTTATGCTATAGAATATACATTAGAGGAAACAACAGAAAACTTTATAAATAATGGGCATATCAATTGGTACAGATTCAACAGAGGAAAGAAAATGAGTGATCATCTGTGCTCCCTAAAGATGCTATTGTAATTCATGCTGGAGAAAATAGTTTTAAACCATGAAACATGACACTATATAACTTTCTTAAAACTTTTACTACCATCAACTATTGTTGTTGCAGCTAAAATATGATCTACCATGACTACTCTGAGTCAATCCTGTCCACCTTTGATGCCAAGAACTTAGAGAGATTGAGTGACTTGAAGGTGCCCCAAATCCTTCTGCCAAACTCTGAAGTGTGTAAAAAGAAAGGAAATATTTTTCAGATTTGTATTTTGCCATGCTTTGATTTTGTAGTTAGACTCTCCTTTTGCTCTTGTGTTAATGATGAGCTCCCTCATTCTCCATGCCACTCATTATCTTCTCAACTGCTTCTGTTCCTCTGATGGCTCAGGATTTCCTGGGAGCTATTGGACTTGTCTCAGATCTCTAATCATTGCAGAGGGAAACGTTGGTTTATTCTTGCTGGAGTCCATTTGTTCCTAATCATCATGCCAGTTTCCTGAGCTCCTTCTTTGCAACTGGGCATGAAACATTCTCCAGAGCCCCAGATTGTTCCAGGGTGTGCTGTGCTCACTTCTTTGTGAAACACTCTGATTTTGCAGATTTCAATCCTATTATCATAATTTCTGCACCAGGCAGACTTAATCAGGAAACAAAAAATGGTTATTTTGATCTAAAGGTCTGATCATCGTACGTCTGAAAAGAAAAGGTTGAAGGGAAGCAATAGAAAACATATTTCCAGCTCTCTAGGAGCTTAACTTCTTCCTGAAGTTGCTGGGGTTTGCCCATCTGCCCACTGTCCCCACTTTTGTTCTGCATGTATATGTATCTAGATAAAGCCCTTCCTCCTTACACTCTTGATCTCAACATCTGGATTACTTTCTTACCTGCCTTGCACTGTATATTGGGCCGGCATTTGTATTTTGCTGAAAATATGCAACGGTTCTTTCCCTAGAAAATATCTGGGAGATCATTACCATTCATTTCATTTCATTTTAAGAACAGTTTTTAAAACAGTTGCCTGTAGTCATTACCACTGTCATTCTCATGAGAACATTCTGATCTGTTTATCTTTGAAATAGTTGTTTTAAAGGAGATCCTTCTTTTCGTTACACTATTTGCAGTAATCAGATATGAAAAGTAAAATAAATAGCTTTAAAATATGTAGTGTTAGCTACAAATATTAACTATTCTTCTCGGTTTTACCAGCTTCACAAAGGAAAAAGTAATTTTCTTTCAAAGAAAATGCAGCCTACACATTCTTCCAAAGGAAGTGTGATTTTTATTATGCTATTCACTTGATTTATTATTCACAAAGAACCTTTGAACAGAAGCTGGCCAATGTGTAAGCCAAAATACTGACTTTAAAGAGATTCTTTGGCCATAATTCTTACTGCTCTGTGCAAATCAGCAGGGAATATTGAAAGCATGTTAAATTTAGTGTTTGAAAGTTAAATCTGATTTAAGCAGAATTACTGAAACACATTTTGTAAAGTGAAAAGAAGGATTTCATTTATATTTATATATATATTTTTTTTCTCTTCTCAGGTGTAAGGAAATACATGCCACTTCTGATGTCCTTTATTTTCAATGTTCATATCTTATTAACTGCATTTTAGTTGAAAAAATAGAGCTTACAAAAATATTAGTTGAATTTTGGCTCCCCCAACATAGTGATTTCATTTGAATTTGGCTCAATGTAATGAATGCCAAAGTATGCTAATTAGACTTGCTACGAAAGATGCAATATCAAGTAGGAAAATGACCTTCTTAAAAAAACCTCTGAGACTGGCTGTGGGAGGCTGCAGTCTTTTCTTAGACCTTACAGACAATCTTCTCTCTCCAAAGACAGGTCACTTTCTCTTCATTACTTCAGCTTTGCTACCTTAAGTAAGGTTAATATGCTGATGTATTTTGAAGCTTGTGAAATAAATGCCTACCAACTTTTGGAGGCCTTGGATGGAATATGCAGTAAATGAACAATGTTCTCTTCTGCTTTGCTCTGATGATGGCTATATTGTCAGAGACAGATTGATAGCCTTTGTATTGAATTTTCCATTACATTTTTTTTCGTAAGAATTTGTTTTTCCAATGTGTTTATCGAAAAGAAAGTTCTGATAGCCAGATTTATTTTGTTACAGAATTGCAGAAACTTATCCTTGTTTTAAGCAGTCTATTTATTTACTTCTACTTTCTCTAAGTAAATAGTAAAGAGGAGAATTTTACTTCTTCAAGGTCTATGCACTGTTTCTCTGCACATGCTATTTTTTGGCAAAATGCACCTCTGCCCCTCCTGAAATATAGCAGACATTTAAAATCAAAGAAAAATCAGCAAAATTCCAAGACTGAATTAAAAAAAAAAGAATCACTGCTATTTTAAAATATTTTAAAATATTTTTTTTTCTTCTTTTTTTTGGGGGGAACACTGCGGAATCCTTCTTACAAGGAGCACACGATTCTGGTTGCCTTATCCCCTCCATTCTTTCAGTATAGGTCACACGTCTTTCTCATGTTCCACATCTGAAAAACTGAATGGAATCAGCAAATAGAGAAGAACAGCAAGGCAGCCTTTCCTAATAAACTCAGAGCTCTGTTACTAATCCAGTCTCTGACAGATTTACCCTTGTTTGCCCCCGGCTAGGATTAGAGGTTAGATATATAGATCAGGAACGTGGCATGGGAGGTAAGCAAACAAGCAAGCCGGTAGCATACTAGAAAAAAATAGGAGAAAATGCTGTACTCTGTGAGAGGAATAAACTAAAGAGGCTAGTGTATTGCTGTTGCTATTCCTCACAAAGAAGAAAAACAAAGTTAAAATAGATGATGGATCATGAACATTTTGGGGAGATGGGAATAGATCTCAAAGGAACCATCTGCCTCTCTTGAGATTACTACCTTGTGTGGTAGAAAAAGGCAATGTGAAAGAGTTTCTTGTACAGCTGTTCAAAAGATTTTCTTTCCAGAAGAAATGAAGGACAACAACCCCATGACTGAAGGAATGCGCCGTCTGCCAGCTCAGCATCTGCCTTCTGGCAGAATCCCCAGGACCTTAACCTTCAAAAGCCAAAATATCTGAGAAAGAGATAACATTCTCCACTTAGCAAGACAGCAAGCATATTTGAATGATAACTAAACTTTCCTTTTACAGTTCATATAACATAGCTATCCTGTACCAAGAGAAAGGACAGAGTTTCTCCAAATAAAGCAAATGATGCATGAAGAAAAAGTAAAATATGCCATGTCATTTCTGTCCAAATCTAGGAATGTACCATGCTTTGTTACACAGCGTGGTACATTTCTTTCATTTCCCCTGGAAGAATGACTAAAACATGAAAAATATAAAAGAAGCAAAATTAGTGTCCTAGAGTCCTTCTCCTTCAGAAGGATCCCGAAAAAATCATTCCTCATAGTCATTGACCTGAATCTCACTTGGACAAGTTTGATGCAGTATCTCTATGTTATACAAAGTAGTTATATGCCTACTAGTTGAAAAACTGGTATTTGAATGCCATTCAATTGCAATTGCATTGCCATGCCATTGAATGTAATCTGTAGCTATGAAGCTTTTTGTTAATGAATGCATGATCCTGTGTACATATGGACGAGAGGACAGTCAATTCAAGATTTTTTTTTTCCCCTTATAGTATCACTGTCCTAATAATCTGCACGCTGGAGATCATTCTTTAAGAAAAAATAAATTTCATCATAGTTATGATTAAATTATAGCTACTAATAAGTGTTCCATCTGTTATGTTCAAAAACGGAGGGATTGTGCCTTTAACCAGAAATGTGCATGTTAGAGACAAACCCTTTTTGCTTTCCTAGGAAGTAGTTTGGAATTGATTGGAAAATAGATAGTAGGCAGGTAATGATATACCTAACATGCAATTTTATAAGTGTCAGACATAGACAAGTATCCTGCAATATGCTGCCTATCTCATATATTGCTCCAAAATGAGTGTCTACTTACCAGCATCTCCCAGGTATCTTACACTATTGCTTATAAATGCTTGCAGCCAATAACAAATAATAGAGGAGTGAAATAACTAACTAATACCCATAATATAATATTTCTTAGGATGTAATGAAGATTTTTTTTCATTTCAGCAAAAACAATGATACTGCAATGAAGAACAGAGAATTTCAGCAACCATAAAAGCCGAGTCTTAACTAAGACAAGTTGGTTATATCTGCAGATAAGTTTCTAGCTCAAATGGACATTTAAATGATGCTGATATAACAAAACTTCTTTATCAGATAGTCAGAAAACTGCATTTACCAAATTAATTGAAGAGAAAAAGGATTCCTGTTTTGTAGTTGAAACACACATGAACTTTGCATATTTAATTTGGTTTAAGGAATAGGAAGAAGAATTCCATGAATCATTGCATATCCTTATAACTACTAATTTAAATATTCCTCAGTTCTGAGGAAATATTTTAAAAAGGTTTTCACAATTACTGTCTGACTGTATCTGAAGGCTCTCTTGATAGATGGTCTTCTCTACTGCTTCTTTTGGTGAGACCTCATAGCTGAGGTCTGAGACTCCAGATGATGTTAGTGGCCTGACTGTATTTTGGCATTTACGGAATGCTGCTTTCAGAAGCATGTAGTCTGCAGTGGCACAGGACTGCTCTCCTTGGAATCAGGTCCAAAACTTAACATATAGCGACAGAAAAGGGCCACACGTAAGCATATTTATCTGTACATTTATAAGGCTGCTATAGCACACCTAAATCCATCTTTGGCCTGGAAGATGCAAATTGCAGTTGTTTGCACCATTGGTTCTTTTAGAAAGATTATAGGTGACAAGCTTTCAGCTGGAGTATCAATCTTACCCCAGATTTCTTTGATGAGGTTGTCTCTAAGACTCTAAGTCAGAGACTTATCCTCAGAAGAAGAAGAAAAAAACCTAGTAAACAGACAGAGCCATCTAAATGGTTTCTTCTTTATTGATCACTGAGCTACTGTAGTATAATGCTCTGTTGCTTTTGGTGGAAAAAAATAAAGACATGATCAAAATGAGAAGTTGTTTTCTTTCCCTCGTGATTGTTCCTTTGATTATTCTGGAATTTAATAGCAAAGAGAGAATCTGAAAGGCATAGATAAATGTCTGAGTCTTCCTAGATACTCAGAATGGAGAGGTAATTGCAAATACAATGCCCAAATAATGGCAAATATTATGGTTTTCAAATGTACCTAGGTGAAGGAAGAGTCCATGTGAAAATGTGATTGTGCACTGTTAAGCACAGCAATTCATTAGTGAGAAATGCTAATGAGAACATTAAGAAATTTCTTCCGCTTCAGTATAAATTGAAGGGCTTTCAGCCTAATGCTTGTCATGGCCCCTTCAACAAGATGAGCCAAATCAAAGTGTCTGGACATACTTCTCTGATCAGTAGGGGGACTTAATTAACATTGAATCTGACTTGTTTGCCAAAGGAAAGAGAGGTGCTCCCAAAACATATGAATTTTCCTCAGTGCTATTGCATGTGTGAGGTTTTTCTTTTTCGTTCATTTTAATATGAACATTTCTGTGCCCTTCTTTCCAGCTACTGCATTTCTTACCCTTTTTAGATGTGAGATCCTTTGTAGCATTTGAGAAGTCATTATTGTTCTGTATGATTCATTAAGGTCTCACCTAAATTACAGAATTTATGTATTTATGAAAGTGTAGTGTAGCTGTAGAAAGAAGCAGCATTCAGCTAAAGGCTTCTATAAAACTCCTGTTTTCGATATTTTAGAAGTAGGGGGGGGTTAATTTTTATTTTCCTTTTTATTTTTTTTTCCTTTTTCTCTGGAGAGATTTAAAATCCCTTTTCATTTAGGAGAACAAGCAAAAAGAAACACTCATACTTCATGTGGTTAGAGTAAAACTCATGGTAAAATGGCAAGCCAGCTTCCTTCTATCTGAACTGAAAAATAATCATTTTCCTGCTTATGCTTAGTCTTTCCAGTCTTTCTGACATAATTACTGAGTTAATCTATTTCAAGATACTTCTATGTATGTATGTATGTGCCTGACTATGGAATTAAGTGTTCCATAACATATCTGTAGCACATTAATAAAAATTACATGCCGTTTCTGCAAGAGAATAGGTCTTTAAGTAGCAGCAGGGTGAAACATACTTCATAATGTTTCAATATTGCCTTTCTAAATAGTTTAATGTAACTACAGTATCAGTTTTGAGTGATGCAGCAGACCTGCTAGCGGTTTGGAACTGCTGCTTTACTAATTCCTTGGGCCTTGTTTACATTCATTGTCTTGCTGCAACAGAATAATAAAATTGGAGGCAGGAAAAGAATAGGAAATGAAGAGGGCTGGCCAATTTCTTTTTCAAAGTCTAGTGAATGCTGCTCTCTAGTGGAGCTTCTCCTGTAGTAACCAACACTGCATAAGGGTGTTTAGTTTTTGGCAGATATATTTTGTTGGAAAATTACTAAGGGGAATTCAATGCATATGATGTAGCAGTTTTTTCCTTCGAACTCTTCTTTTTGTTAATCTATTTTATTCATTTTCATTTGAAAACATCAATCACATATGTTAGTATCAGAAGTATGCAGTGTTTTGCAAAACTCATGCACTTATTAGTACTGGAAAATTTCCTTTTCTTTCTTGAAGAGATTTAGAAATGTGCCTGTAGTTCAGAAGTATACCTGGTTCACTCAATCAGTTTCAGCAAGAAAGTAATGTTTTTTAAAAAAAGAACAGTGCCTTGCTTCTTTGTCTTCATGATGTTTTTGTCTATGCAGTGTACTTCCCAAAATACATTTTCTAAAATCTTTCCATGCTGAAAATCGGTGCTGAGTGAAACTTTTAGACAAACATCACAAGTTAAGCCACTCTGCAGACAGCTACTGGAGTGGTCTTGTTACAGAACCATCTTTGCAGACCCCATAGAGAAGAAAAAATCTTTACAGGCACAGAGACATCTGACTCCATATTTCTTGAGGATTTCTTCTGGGTGAGATTCTCAGGTTTCCTAAGAATATGTGTGTTTAGTTTTACAGAGTAGTTGATCCTTCATTAGGGCCACCCATCTGCCTTGCTGTGTTTCTTCATTGTAAGACATAAGTATTTGAGACTGCTCTCAGATATGGTCAAAATTC